>NDGN010337701.1:0-17419 GCA_002564285.1 Tympanoctomys barrerae
ACAGTTTCAAAACAGGTTAGTAGGACAGTTACAATAATTAATACATTGCATATTGCTGTCTTCTTAGTAATTATTCATAGTCCAGGATGCAGACATGATATCCTGTCCAAACACTATTAGTATATATCTCTCTTCTCATTGAACCAAGAGAAGTAGCTTATCTTTGACCTGACATTTTACCTGGCTTAAAAGATTGCTGAGTTTCCCTCTGCTGTCAAAATTAGTTAAGTTGTAGATACAGAGAAATTGTTCTCATACACAAAATGTCTTAGTAGTTGGCCAGGAAAAGAACTGATAGTAGGACCATCACAAAAATGCATGAAACAGAACAAGATCTTGCTTGCTTTCCTTTATTTAAAAATAGTTTGTAAAAATCTTAAAGGATTTATGAAGTTCAGTGATACTGCACATGGTTTAGGTGTAGGAATTATGCCATGCCCACAGCATGTGCATTTAGCTGGTTACTGAGAGAAAGAAATCATGGTTAAAAATACAAAAGTTGGATTGCAGCAGCTGGATGCCAGGGTCTCGCCTGCTTTTCAGTGGGAGTACACTAAGATTGGGGCCAGGTCAGTTCTTTGTTGTCTGAAGCTGACCTTGTACAGTGAAGACTTTCACATCCTTCCGTACAAAGGGTTAGTGGTACTCCTTCAATTGTATGACTTCCAACACTTTCCGTTTCACTTTCCCTCTTGCTGTTCCTGAGTTCCAGGATTGTGTGACAGCCGTAGGGAAGACCATGGGACCAGTACAGTTTGAGACCTGCAGATGTGACAGTCTAGAGTAACTTTGACCAAAACCCACAGTATAGTCCATATATGTCATTTTTAATTTTCTTGTAGACACTAAAATGTAATAATTTTTGAAAAGCTCAACAAATCAATGTTTAGCCCAATACAGTGAAAAACATATCGATATATAATTAATTCAAAATTAATGGAACATTCTTAATTATGTTTTTCATGATACATCTTCAAAATTCAGTGGGCAATGCACATACAGGACACAGTTAGGTTTGGATTAGTCACTTTTAGCTGCTTCATAGCTGCATGTAGTTAGTAGCTAGGCAGACAGCACAAGTCTGTAGAGAAGCTGCATATAATACAAGAAGTGAATTTGGGCTTTGACTTTTCATTGTTTTCTGTACTTTCCAAAAATGACTCCTTTTGTTTCTGGGAATCAGCTCATAGATCTTGAAGATTCAGAATTAAAAATTCTTCCTTGCATTATTATCCCACACATCTGGTACTTATTTTTATTTTGTGTTGCACTGAGCTATTAAGCCCAGGGCCTTCACACTGAGTTACATCCCCAAACCCATTTTCTAAAAATTCATTTTCCTTTTTTACTTTGAGACAGAGTCTTGGTGACCTGATATTGCACTGACTGGGCTCCAACTTGTTATCCTCCTGCTTCAGCATCTGCAGTGCTGGGGTTAAGGGGTGTTCTACCACCCCTGTTTCACCTTTTTATTCTATTTTTATTATTATTATTATTGGCAGAACTGGTCATTGAACTCAGGACCTTGTGCTTGCCAGGCAAGCACATATTCTACTGAGCCATCTCCCCGGCCCACCTTTTTATTTTTTGTAAGAAAGCACTTCTACCTTTACATCTTTTCTTTAGAAACTTAATTTATGAACACCGTGGTGTCCTTTTAGCTCCCAAAGACTAGATGGATCACCACACTGACATGTTGATTTGTTTTTGTTAGTTTATTAGATAATATATCTAATCCAATTATTAATAGTATGAAGATAACCAGGTTTATATTTCAGAAGTTCATAGTATGAGACACTTTTTGCCCTTTGATATAAAAGTCATCCTTATTTCTGTAAAGAAACACGAAGTATTGGCAGTTCCTCAAGCAATTCGTGGTAGAACTTCAGGCGAGAACTCTATCCTCTAGTGCTGTACTGGAAGTTACGTTCTTGCGGGTGTGGACCATTACGGGTTTTTTATTTGGGAGTTTTTGAGGTTAATTTGGTTGACTTTACTGGCCTTGCCTACAAATGCAAATGAATTTCTCTGCAGCGCTGTGCTGACACTGTGGTCCCTATAGATTTGTTTCAGTTCTCAGGCTTGGACTGATGAGCACATTTACACTCTGAAATTCTTCTTGTGTTTAGTAGGAATTTTGTTATGCAGAAAGGGTAGAGAAATTCAGATAAGGTAAAATCACATAAAATATGGAGAATTTCTTGGCAGTGTATTTTCCAAGTTGACTACGAATAGTTTTCCTGTCAGGTACTGTCTTGTAATTTGGAGGCACCATTTATCCTATTTTATTAGACGGCATAATTCAATTAAAAATCAGTGTTTTTTCTGCCTGAGTTCATAATATAAAGCAATACTTAAGCAGGAGACCTCCATCCCCATCTCCCAACCTTTGGCAGTTTCTGTTGATGTTTTTGATTGCTGTAACTGAGGGACCTCAGTGGTAGAAGCAGGGATGCTGCTGAATATCCTGCAGCGCACGGGCTGACTCCCAGGTATGTGGTGAAAATATCCGCAGTGCAGATGCTCTGACCTGAAACAGCAGCAGCCTTCTGTGTACTAGTCTTGTTGCCCACTGAAAGAATATTTTTGTGTAATTTCCTTACAACCATGTTCAGTATCAAATAACGGAAGAAGGCACTAGGAACTTCCTGGGTGGGGTGAGTTATGCAGATGCACAAGTGTGCGCTTTGTGTTTTTATAAGTCAGGTTTATTAAGAGGTTGTTGGGAAGTAACAAAGCCTGAAACATTATATTCTAAATTTCTGTTGAATGAGTTTTCTTAGTTTCATTGTGTTATGTTTTAGAATTCCAGAAGTACTCATAAAAGAAAAAATAGCTATAGATAGAATTAATTTGTACACATGTGCCAATGCATCCCCCTAGCCCCTCACTCTAAAAATTTCAGGAAGGAGTAGAAATGGTTTGGGCAACGTGGAAGAGCAGGGATGGAGAGAGCCTCACCTGGCAGCTGGGAGTGGCGTGTGTCGTTGGGGAGGGGTTAGCGTCGCTGGCCTCTTCTTGCCCTACATGCAGGCTAATTTTAGAGTTTTAACAGCTAGGATTTATTTATATGCTGTGTGTTCTTTTGTCTTCCTCATGATTTTTGAAAGTTCCACAAATTTCTTTTGAAAGTTTTAAGCTCAAGTTAGAGAACATTTTGTCGGCAACTTCTCCAGGAATGTGTTTGCTAGGTATGTTGTAGCAATAAGTATCCCCCCCCCTGCAGAACTGGGGATTGAACTCCGACCCTGCACTTGCCAGGCAAGCACTTATTCTACTGAGCCATCTCCCCGGCCCTAGTATCATTTTTTAAAACAGTGTGTATCTGAGAATCAGGTGGAGGAGAGCTAATGCCTTTTGATTGAACACTGCATCAAATCTAGTGTTTGATTGCTAAAAAAGGGCTGTCCGACATAGTTTTCCTTTTCTTTTGGTTTTTTGGAACAGGGTCACTGGCGTTGAACTCACAATGCAACCCAGGCTGGTCTTGAACTTGCGGTAATCCTTCCGGCCTCAGTTTCCTGAGGGCTTGGATTAGAGGCATGCACCACCTCCCTTGGCTACTGTTGTCTTTGGTAGTCAGGAAACATGAAATGTCTTCATTAGTCCCTTCCTAATTAAAGAAATATAATAGTTCATTGCTGTTGTTTATGGAAAGATGGACAGACCAATTGCAGGTCATTCTTTCAGCAATTCTTGTTATCGTTGTTTTCTTTCAAACTAGTAGAACATATTCATTCTGGTTATAGAGTGATTTCACATAGAACATCTGATGCATGGTGAGTTCTGCAGAGAGTTGAAACCAGCTTAGGACTCCATCAGTTTAGGAAGAATGATTGAGATATGATTGACTTCTTTGAATAATTACTTTTTAAAATGTTACCTACTGATATTTATAAAGACTTAGTACATACTAAGCATTTCATGTGGAGTCTTTCTTTGAAACCAGAAAATTCTATGAAATGGGTTATGGAAAAGTACAATCACAAGGACTAAAGCAATCTAATCATCTGTCCCGTGCTCCTAGGCAGTATCTTGTTCTAAGCCACAGTGGTACACAGTGATGGATGAACAGAGGAAGTATAGGTAAGGAAGACAGAATGCTTTCTTCTTTCTTTAGTCATTTGGAGACAGGGTCTCACTCTGCGGTTCAGGTAGGCCTTGAGCTCACTTTGTAGCCCCTACTGGTCTCCAACTCACAACTATCCTTTTGCCTCAGCCTTCCAAGGGACAGATTGCTTGTAAAAGGTAAAATATAAGATAGAATTATTGTTAGGAATAAAATGATAATAGGTATTTAGTAGCATTCCCAGTAAAAATGAATAGTGAACATTATATATGAACTATACATAAATTTTTTATTACTATAACTGCTGACATGATTTTGAAAATCTGGCAGAGTCACAGCTAGGGATGGAAGTTGACAGGTTATAGTCTTTGTGCTTTTGTTTGTTCAGCAGGCAGTGACAAATGCCTTTGTGTACTGTATCCTAGGATGCACAGTTGGGCAGGTCAGGGGAGGAAGGCCATTGTCATTATGTGCCGGATTTTATTATTTAGATGTTACAAACACTATTGCACCTTGGTTATTGTTATTATAATCTTACATGACTCACTACATTTCTTACTTTTTCTTTTTCTTTTTTCAGAACCAGGGATTGAACTCAGGCCCTTGTGCTTGCCAAGGAAGCACTTATCCTACTGAGCCATCTCCCAGCCCCATTTCTTACATTTTTAATGACCACATACTACATAATCCTTTATGTAGTTTGCTAAATCTTAGACAAAATTTAAAAAATGGTCACTGCTCGGAGCTTTCAAGGAAGATAAAATTATGTATTTGGTACAAAAATCTTAACTAAATCATTAAATGAGAAATGCAAAAAGGGAGTGGACAGGGATTGTTTGAGAAACCAGTAAATCTTTGTTTCTGTAGCAGTTCACACATTCTGGCCACTGAGGAAAACTATAAGCTTGTTCTTTTTTTTTTATTAGAATAGTTATAATTGGTGAAGACTACTTGTATTTTTAATTTTTCCCTTTACTTCTTTTTGCTTCTTCTCAACTCCTAAGTTTTGTTTCTTCAGTCTTTGGAGATGAATATTCAGCAGCTCATATTTTAGAAAGTTAATCTGTTTTGGTTTTGAAACAGAGCCACTTGACATTATTGTAGACAAGAAAAGGTGGATACACAGGTCAATAATCATTTCCTTTTTTTTTTCCTAAAGCAAATAAATGACTCAATTCTTGATAGTAATCTTCATTCTCTTTAGCCACAAAAGACCAGGGATGTTATTTCATTACTTACTCCATTCAATATTCTGGATGTTCTTTTCATTTTGTACAAATGAGTTTTCCTAAAGGGAAATGACTGATGACTGCTAATGTACAGCATTGAAACCTCTGCTTTGACAAATCATCAGGGTTTTTAAAAGTTTTGATGTCTATAGCCGTGTGTAGAGTTGATAAATCTCATATAAAACATGACAGTAAAAACAGACTTAGTTTTTTTAAAAAAAATAATGTAGCTAACCAAGAGAATTGGTTTATATACCTTCTTAAACATTAGCCAAATTGTACTATATTTCCATATTTGGATAAATTTTACTTTTTTATTTTCTTTACATGACTCAAACCTACGCATCTTAAGAGGGAGTGAGCACAACGGCATACACAGCATGCCCAAATACCCACCTATCTCTGCACATTATGAGCCTTTTAAGGGACCAAGGAATAAATAACATAGTGTCACCTTAGCCGCAAAGTAAACTCTAGGAACATCAGTGCCAGTCCTGATGCTCTTTCGTACCACTGCCTTCCAGTCCCCGTCTTTCCTCAGAGGCCACTCATTCCCACACGCTGATATGTCCCCAAAAAGGTTAGTTAGTAAAATAGATCCTATAGGATACGGCTTATACACAGCCCTCCCTCCCAAAAAATATCCCCCTGGGGTCTTCAGGTATAAAAAATGTTTGGCAGCTCTGTGTTTATCATTTGGGTATGGGACACCATATGTCCATGTCTCTCCCCTACTCCTAGAGTGCAGCAGCAGTAGGTGGTTGCAGGTCTCCCCTCAAGCCAGGTCAGCCAAGGTTTTTGCCCCACCCAAAATATGGAACTAAAAGAGCAAGTACATCCCCTCCACTGAAGTGTTGAGCGGGGCCCACTGCCACACCTCTGTGCTTTGAGAAAAAGGGGGATTTGTTTGGCATTTCAAAAGGACTCAGGAAGCCAGAGAAGGTATGAAAATTGGCAGGGAGAGACCATTTGGCACTAGTGCCTCTGGGAGAAGAGGAGGAGGTATGTGTAGGAGGCAAGAAGAGTAGGAAGGGTCCCCTGCAAGTGACAGGATGCCAACATAGGCTAGAACCAACAGATTGCTGACTCTAGGCCCTGCCCTCCCCACGTTATCTCAGTGGCTGGGTGCCCACCCACCTCCAGCCTCTCCATTGTTGTTTTGTCCCAGTGAGTAATGTGTGACCTCTGACATTGGTAGTCAGGGTCTGCTTCAATGCTAACGTCCCCTGATCAAGTGGCCAGTGACTTGGCTGTCTCCCCTTGCTGGGCCTGATGTCAGCCTCTTTTGTGCCTACCTGTCTCACTAGACATAACCTGACAGGCTCCATTCCTCTCTCCCAGAGAACTCTGTCTTTGTACCTCCCTCATTCTTACCTGTTCTCCGTACACTGGGAGAGGGAAGGCTGGAAGCGCCTGGTGGGCAATCTCTCCTGCCCCCTAAATTGAAGCCCCCTACATGTGGATGAAGAGCAGGCCAGGAAGCACGGCAAAACCAGCAAGGAGCAGAATGACCTGGAGGATCCTCTCTCAGAAGAGGCCCGCTCCTGGGGCAGGATTTCCAGGAAGGTGATATAAAGGAAGGAGCCAGCATGGCAGCTGGCACTTTCCAAGTTACTTGCGGTGCTGTCGTAAAAGAACAACACACTAGCTTTGGCTCAGTAGGCTTTCATGAGCTCTACCACCCACTAGTTTATGCTCAAACATATTTTCCTTGCCCCCACTACCCCACTTCTTCTTAAGGAACTTTCTTTTTGGCTCAGTTGTACCTCTGACAGCTAGCACACAGTAAGGCATTAGAGAAACATGTTTGAACAACCAGTGAATTACCATAGCACAAAAGACCCTTCACAACTTGACCCCAGGTTGCTTTTCTTGCACAATCAGTTACTTCTCCAGTAAATGAAATAATCTAGCCCTACTATGTTGGTTTTTATTCTTCTATGGATAATGCTTTTATGGAGAATTTCATAGCTCTAAAATTTTGACTATGTTCTATCATAGAACTAACTAGGAAAATGAATTGGTCTTCCACCTGTGTACATTTTTCTTTCACTAGGCCAGCCAATATTTAGAACGTACTCTGTGTTCGGCACAGTTTTGAGTCTGGAGATAGGAAGACTTTTGAACAGAAAGGTAAACCTGTGCTTCCTGACCTTCACATCCTAGTGTAGCAGCAGGAACAGGATCTGTTGCCTGTGAGTCCTCGAGTGGTGCAGCATCTTCACAGCCCTGGAGGTGGGAACACTTTCAACATGGTCAAGATACAGCCTGAGTGGAAATGTAGAGAAGGGAAGGTGTAAGTGGTTCGAGGCTCCTGCCATAGGGAAGGGCAAGGACTTTCTCTGAGGGCAGTGCTCTTTCCCTCTGGTCTATCTATGATCCCATTGCTTTAACCTTGTAGTGTTCACCCCTTCCTGCCATGTGTTAGGAGTTGTAACTTACTTGCTACAGTAGCTGCCACAATTCTTACTGTGTTACAGCTTTGTAGCCATGTCGAGAAGCTCTGTCCTGGTAGTAATAAAGAACAGAGTTTATCTCAGGATTGGACTAATTATCATTTTCATAATTTTAGGTAGATTATTTAATCTCTCTGAACCTTGATGGTTGTCTTTTTCTACCATGTAAAAGAGAAAAAGTTTAAGAGTTTCAATAACTAGAATGAAATCCTATAAAACTTTCTTTGTTGTTCCTGGTTGTATCCTAAGTAGGCGGAAGAATGCCAGGCTGTCATTAGTTGTGTTTTGGATGAGTTAATATAGCCGTGAATGGATAATGTCGTGAATATAAAGCACATGAACAAACTTCTGGTATATAAGTGCCGAATAAATAGTATTGCTACTTTTTTTTTATTAGGAAGTCCTCAGATCATATTGTACTGTGTTGCAAACACTTGTCCTGATCATCTGTGTGTGGGGTCTTTCCCCTGCATTGTCACTTTCCACCTATGTTTCTGCAATCACTTATGTACCTAGAAAGGAGATCTGGAGCACAGGATAGAGCAGATTGTAGTGTTCAGACTCTCACTTACTCCTGTTTTCTAGCGCTGCACTCTGCTGGATCTGGGCCCTGAGAACTCACGCAGCTGCATTTCTACAACTGCACTCAGTTCTTGGTGTCTTTACCTGATATCAAGCCCACTTCGTAGTCCTTCTTGACACATAGTGCCTTCTTTCTCATTTTGGGCCTCT
The DNA here is from genome assembly GCA_002564285.1 of Tympanoctomys barrerae. Lineage (NCBI taxonomy): Eukaryota > Metazoa > Chordata > Mammalia > Rodentia > Octodontidae > Tympanoctomys > Tympanoctomys barrerae. The sequence continues at coordinate 8,487 of NDGN010337701.1, forward strand.
CCAGAAGGTTGATACCTGCCAGAAGAATTGGAATTGGTTCTTTCTCTCACTGGTTTGCCTGGTGGCAGGTTGGCGCCTTTGTTGCTGCTGCAGTTTCTTGTTTTCTGACTGCTTTTGTTCTTCAGCCTGCGGGCTGCTCCTGGCATCTGTCCTTGTGCCTCATCAATCATGAGTGTGGTGATGCAGGTGGATGGCAGGGACTCTGATGCAGCAGAAGCCCTCATTGAACGTTCATGGAAGGGTTAGGCCACTCACAGACTCACAAGTGTGTGTAGCTCTTCATAAGGTACGGATGATATAAATACCTATTAAAATTGCTTCTAATGCTGGCACAGAAGGTGTCATTTGAAGGGTCTGATGTCATCTTAACCACCTCCGTAGGATGAGTTAAGAGAAGAAGACATGCAGCCTTTGTTGGCTGACCATGGGCTGGCTCTGAGAAATGTGCTGTTGCAGGTGTTTTGCCACTGTAGAAACACCCTAGCGTGTAACTCACTAAATGCTGTTATCTTGTAGGGCTAATGTCTTCTGTGTGTTCTATCTGAAATTTTGCCACCTCCTGCATGGTTTACTAGGGCTGCTTGAACATACATGTAGGAATTCGGGGATTTCAGTTGGGTTGAGTTTGGTTGCCTTTTGATAAGTATCCAGTTGCAATTTGAATAGGAGCTTCTGTTTTGCTTTGCTAGCTTAGCAGCTCATTTATAGGAAATACTTCTAAAATATTCGTGTGAAGTATATATTGTTGAGATAGTTTAGTACTTCTCTAGTATAGAAAACAGAAGTGATTCTTGCTGTCAAGATAATGTCAGTTGCTGCTAAATTCAGCCAGTTCTGCGGTGAGAGACTGATGCGTGTGTTTCAGCATGAAAGTTTTATGGGAGGACTTTGTTAAGACTGAAGACAAGTACTTCAGAATATGGAGGATTGAAACCACGAACAATACTTAAGTTGAGAATTCTATCTATCTATCTATCTATCTATCTCTCTCTCTCTCTCTCTCTCTCTCTATCTATCTACCTACCTACCTACCTACCTACCTACCTACCTACCTACCTACCTATCTATTGCGGAACTGGGGATTGAACTCAGGCCCCTGCACTTGTCAGGCAAGCGCTTATTGCCCTGAGACATCTCCCCAGCCCCTAAATTGAGAATCTTAATGGAGGTGACCCTCCAAAGCTTTGGCTCTTAGTTTTGTTAATGAAATATAGCTGGTAAGATGATACTCATTGTCCTGATCTGCAAAGCAAGAAAAGATGAAAGACTAGGTTCCAGTGACAAAGTCTCTGTTGGAAGTGATGTGTATTTCGTACCATTACAGGTACTTTGGTTATCCCTATGTTCTCTATAAAATTGAATTACCAAGAAGGAACATAAGTGAGCATAGAAAAATAACTTTTACATTTAATCTTCTGAATTATTTAAAATAGAATGCCAGAGGCTGGGGAGATGGCTTAGTAGAATAAGCTCTTTCCTGGCAAGCATAAGGGCCTGAGTTCAATCCCCAGTTCTGCAAAATAAAATAAAAATGCTAAAGGCATCTATCTTTGAGTACAAAATATAGGAGATCAGGTTACTGTTTCATGTATATGAAACTGTTGTGCAGAAGATGTGAATATTTTCAAAACACAGCATAGAATATGAGAGTACAGTGGACTATATCTGTGTGAAGGCAAGATGAACTGACCTGATAAATTAATTTTGAGGCATTTTTAGGATTGAAACATAATCTTATTAAGTTAAAAATATATTGAAAACTTGATTTTATGAAAAAAGCCATGTGAAATAGCTTGGAAAACTGATGTTGGTTTGACTTAATATTATTCCCCAAAATCTCGTTTTTCATCAGTGATCAGAAATTTCACATTTAGTCCCATGGCTAAGTCAGCTAAGCCCAGGAAGAGGTGTTACCTAGATACCAGAGCTCCTCTGTGGGGACCTGCAGTAAGGTGCTCATATAATTTCCACTTTTGTGTGTGGGATGCGTAGTGATAGGGAGGGAGGAATGTAGCGTGAGTGTAGTTGTTCAAGAGCGATGTTTGGGGTCAGATTCGCTGGGTTTAAAAGAGGGCTGTACTGCCTATTAACTGTGGGTCCATGGGCAGCCTAACTTCCTTCTCAGATGCTTTAATTTCAGGTAATAATGGCATCAACTTCCTGGATTTCTAGGAGAGTTACATGAGTATCTGTATGTATAACTCTTAGCACATGGAACTATGTAAACACGAGTTATGTTACCAAGATGATAAAAATGATTATTTCATGCCACTATATGATTTGCCCTATAGCAATAGGTAATTAAAATTATTACCTAAGCATCATTCCAATCTTTTAGTTTTGGTGCCCATTTATCCAGAAGGATTAGTTTCAGTAGCTCTTTATCCAGAGGATTTCAGTGAGCTTTTAAATTTCAGCACACATTTTGTGTAGTTAATTATTAGACTGTTAGTTATTAGCCAACTAACAGGCTAATAACTAACTACACAAATGGTCTGGCAAATCTTTGATGTAGAATCTGAAAAAAAATTATCATTATTGGTGTGTTATTTAAAATTATTGTTGCTGTGGCAGAGATGAGCCAAAAGGAAGAGAGATGAAGCTTCTCTAAGAAGTCTTGTTTTTTATTCTGTGGTTCTGTCTCTTTTCCCTATAGGGTGACACTTGTAGGTTTTGACAACCTTGCATTATCAGGCTGTAAGGGTCTGCCATGGAAGTGTCTCAGGAGCGTGGCTCAGTGAATCCTGAGCCACTTCTGTGCCCTTACATCGTTGTTCAATGAAGCATGGGCGTGGGGTGAGGGTGCCTCGTCACCTGTCACTGGTCACGAACATTTAAGTTGACACATAATAAACAAACACCAGAAATCATTTTAGCTTAGGAAAGGATACCTTGGTGAATATTCACTGGCTAGTTTTTAAATTTTTTTTTATTTCAGCTTTGTAGACTGACCAACTTTCAGAAGGAGGGAGAGAAAAAGACCTGGATTGTGCAGTAGGAGGACAACTAGTAGGCCTGGAAGTTACCCTTATTGGATGAAATTATGAGTCACTCTCATTGTGTGTATTGATAAGTTGCTCTCATTGAAGAACTGACCCTTTTCCTTGAAGCAAGTGCTATTCTGGATATTTAGCAACATTGGGATCAATTGCTGTTGTACTTTATAAGTCTTTTGAGTATGAAAACTATTAATTTGTATGCCACTATGTTGCCAGGACTTATTTGGCAAGTAAGGACTACCTAAAGCTCCTTTCTCAGTCAGTGTATGGGACATTGATCAATAGCTAACAAATGCTGTAGAAAATTCTATATTCATTGATAAAATTCACTCATTGGAAACAAGTAGCTTGCACATGTATGTGCACATGTGTATATGATATATGTTATAGATTATCATTCTAAGTTTGTATGTTATCCAAGGTGTATACCATAAATGTACAAAAAGTACAGTGGCATTACATTGATTACCCTAGAATTTTATTTACCCGTTGGGAACCAGTTTCCACAGCAAATGTGTTATAAGATTATAGAAAGGGATGACTACCATTCCATGTTACTAGAACATGTCACATATTTAAATTCTGTAGTCACTTGAGGTTGTATGTGTCTGAGTTTAGTGAAATAAGTCTATCAGTATCTCATGCCAAGGACCATATGTATAATGCTGTATAATTAAAAATGATAAACTTTCCCGGATGGTTTGACTACGCCATGGTGCTCGGTGCTTGATCTGTATGCTAGGCAGGCCTAGAATCAGGAGGGCACTGTGCGCTTCCTGTAGACAAAGTAGTTACAGCACGCAGCTGAAAGTTATCTGCGCTGGTTGAAATTGTTCCACGGTTAGACTTGTTTCCCTAGCTGTGAACATTGCTATTTACGGTACTGTATCTACAATAGTTGTGGCTGTGAATGACCCTAGAAAATCACAGAAGGGAAAATCGTATTTCCAGGGCAAATGAGTTCTTTTTTGTAAAGTCACCATTTTTCACTTTTATGCAAAGCAAAATGGACATCAACACTCTAACACAGCTGGAATCATTCACAGCCAACAATGAAAAATTTTTAAAAACCATGGAAAAGGCAGTGATATTTAAATGTGCTAAATGGAACATAGACCCAACCAGGTTTTCATGATTTATCAGTTTTTAGCTTCAAAGACTTTGGTTAGCTTGCATTTTTAAAACTAATGAGTTTATCACAGTCAGAGGGGAAAACGGTTCAAGTATATCAGCTGTAAATTGGTACAGAGCACTAAAGGGACATTAGCCTCTAATCAGATTCTAACAGTTCATTAAACCTGCCTTTCCAGAGCTGCTCTTTGTCTTTCTCCTCCTTCTTTTGGGCCTCCACCACACAGCCTCTCCCTCCTTTTTCTTGTGGGCAAGGCCTCCTCTAGGGTGGGAAGCAGTATCAGCTCTTGCTTCAGCATCCACCAGGCAGACAGCTGGGCAGCCTCCCACACGGCCATGGGCGCTGGGCAGGTGAGGGCCGGTTGGCTGTGGAGGCCTTGCCGACCCTGCTGGTCGGATGCCGGGCTGGCTGCTTCCAGGGCCGGAAGCAAGTGACCTGTTAGGATTTGAGGTTGTGCTCCAGCTGTGAACAACCACAGGCCTGCGTTTTCAGCTTGGAAGAAATTAACTGAGTTCCCCAGCAGTACCGCAGCTCCTTCTGTGCTAGGTAGCAGAAAGGGTGCAAGTCGACAGCAAAAACTAAGGAAAAAATGTCCCTCCAGTTGGAAAATGTTATATATTTTGAAGGGCAAAAGGGCATGAATGTATTTTCTTCTTTTTGTTATCCAATAGTCTATGGTGCATTTTAAAAACATATTTATTAGATAACTAGAATAAATCTGCTTTTCTCATTGATTTCATTTTTAAAAAAAATTTTTTTTTATTTTTTTCAGAACCGGGGATTGAACTCAGCCCCCTGTGCTTACCAGGCAAGTGCTTATTCCACTGAGCCATCTCCCCGGCCCTTCTCATTGATTTCTCAGAGTGATTATTTATAAGAGGCCCCATAAGTTTTATTTCATTTTTTTTTAAGTAGCATGAAGAAAAGAGTAGTTTCACTATTCCGCATTCTGTTGGTATTACTTAGCAATTAAAAACATTTAATTTACGGTACGTTGAAATAAAAGTTTTATTTAACTGTTTTATGGCAAAGCAACTTTATAAAAGGCAAAAATACCAGTGTCTATAAGGGGAGACGAAACGAATTAGGGTGTGCTGTCTGAATATCACTCCCCGCGATGAGTGGAACCACTGTGTACCCACTATGCACATGTACTAATGAAATTTTTCAGTTGTTAAAAAAAAAAATCAAGGTTCAGCAACTATACTTTTTGTTAAACTGTATAGAGCATATTTAGTAACTGAACTTTTTTTCCATTTAGTAAGACCATTTTAGCACCATGCGTTATATTCTTAGTTGAGCAAAAATAACTACTCTTACAAATTAGGCACATTTCACCAATCATTTTCTTACTTTGGTCGGAACACGAGGATGGTAAAGTTGGCGTCTAAACACATTCTAAAAGGCTAGCTTGATTTGGTCGTTAAGAATCCCTGATGTATGACTGACTGCTTTCATAGGTTACTGACTTCTGGAAATTTCTAAAGCAATGAAAAGTAGAAAATAAATTTGATTTAATTTTCTTATAAATGTTGTTCGAGCTTCTCTCTAGCCACAGTGTAAGGTTTTCCTTTCACGATGTAAATAAGGTGATGAGAGGAGCTAGCTGAGTGGCATATGGCCCTGCCTGGCAAGAGGTGATGAAATACGTGAAACATGCGTGAGAACAAGGAAAAAAAAGTAGCTATGGCTTGAAATCTTTTTTTTTTTTTTTTTTATGAATTTAGGACAGGATCTGTAGGGTATTCAGGGTCTCACTATGTAGATTAGACTTGTAGTGATCTTCTTGTTTTTAGCCTCCCAAGTGCTGGGATTATAGGTGTGCGCCATCACGCCCAGTCTAGAAATCATTCTTAATCTATAACTATTTGGGCTGTTTTTAAGTATATTTTGGGGGGTTTGTTTATAGAAATTTTCATCTGACCAAAATTGCCATCATATATAAATTACTGTAGAATTATATTTTCTTGCTTTTAAGCTATTTAGACTTTGAGAAAAATAGGTAATTTTTTTAAATCTAATTTTCTCTTTTATGAATGTCTATACAGAGACAACGTCTAGAACTAAGGAAGAAAGAAACTGGCTGTATAGTTTCTTGCACTGTTGAGAAACTGTGATAAATTGTTTTAGCCTCATATAAATTAATGTAAGGTTTCCACACTTCAGTTTATTACAGTCTGACCTCCAACCCAGAGGTCAAAGAATCAGACTGATTAATTCAACTTCTTGGTCATTATTTCAAATGAAAGTTCAGATTAGGGGGATAATTGGTTATGCTGATATTCACATTTAATTATACTGCATTGCTAAAGAATTAGTTAGCAGTGCTAACGGTACCCCAGTGAAGGAAGATTCCACAGATGTCCTCCTTTGATGCCTTACAGCTGACTTTCCCCTTCTCTTTTATTCTCAGAATACCAACACCTTTGAGAACAGAATGTTAATGCTTGATGGGATGCCGGCAGTCAGAGTCAAAACAGAGCTTTTGGAATCTGAACAAGGGGTAAGCGGAAGTCCCCAGCGATGGCTGCCTCCTTCTCTTTCTGGTCATGCCACTCATTTCTAGACCATTCTGAGGCGTGCGAGACAGTTCTGTTTGTTTGCTTGCTTTCCCCTCATTGCCTAAGCTTTTCCTTCAAGTAAGAATCATTTGAGAGTTTGCTTGAGTCTCATCCAGTTACAAGCTTATCTGTCACTCTTTGGATAGCGTGCTAAAATGGAAGGGAAAATGACCTTAGGAGCACCATGTTGTTATAATTACATGGGGAAATTTTTTCAAAAGCTTAACAAAAACCCAAAGAATGAAGAGGTATTAAGAAATAAAGTAAAAATATAATCTTACTGTTAAAACAGTATGGTTCATTCTAAGTATAGGTATGAGAATGTTCATATTTATTAAATGGATTTTTCTTCTGACAATTGTATTTACCATGTTTAGCTCCATGAGGAATAGGTAATGGCTGATTCAATTGAGTTCACTTAATCTGAAGTTTGCCTAAAAGCAAGAGATAGGTTATTTAGCAATATATAACCTAATTAATGAATTAGTTTATGCATATTTAATATAAGTACTAAGATCCTTCATGAAGAAGATAGGACATTTCATAGTTAAGATTTCTAGCTTCATTAACTAAAAGCATAAAGATGGTATAATTGATTATAATTGGTTGCAACATTGGCATATATATACATATATATTTAAAAATAGCAGTTAGGTCTTCTCAGTGTCATTTTTAGAGGGATGACAGTTTTACTATTACGTTCAGCATTGATTTTTAAGTTCTGAAATAATTCACAAAGCTCATGTCAACCAACAGAACATCTCCATAGTTCTCTGCATGGTATAATGACAGACTTCTGAAGATTTAGAGCAAGACTGAGAAGAACAGGTAGAATCTTGCTTTTAAATTATTTAGGCTTTGAGAATAGATAGGTAATTTTTTAATCTAATTTTATCTTTTATGAATGTTTATACAGAGACAGCGTCTAGAACTAAGGAAGAAACTTGCTGTATAATTTCTTGCACTGTTGAGAAACTGTGATAAATTGTTTTAGCCCCACATAAATTAATGTAAGGTTTCCACGCTTCAGTTTATTATAGTCTGAATATTGGTTACCATGAGCTTTGCGAATTATTTCAGAACTTAAAAATCAATGCTGAACACATGAAAGAAAAGAAATGTGCTACAATTACTACATTATTTGTTCATACACAGCTTTTCAGAAAAAGCTGTACACTCACCTGGATGTCCTAGCTGGACTCATCCAGTTAAGTTCAATATATCTTCCCACTATGTAGATAGAGTGGTTTCAACCTTGAATAATTAACCTAACCACAGGGAAAGTTCATTCTATTTTTTTTAGAATTCTGATGTCTCATTTCACTTCTTAAAATGTAGATGCATGAATTTAATAAAATAAACTTTTGTATAATATATAGAGATTAAGTTTCATTCAGAGAAAATAATGTTTTTTACTGCTTGTGGGCATAGGAAAAAGTAGTCTCTCATATTTCACAGCATTGCATTTACTTCATAATACTTATTCAACTCAGAGAGCAATGGTCTATTTAAAGCATTCATGTTGAAGGGAGGCAATAATTACAGAAACCCTGCAGTCAAAAATTGTGGCATGAATCAATGGTCAAAGCCAGGTTAGTGCCTTTTTGTGACCTGTTTCTTGACAGTTAACAGTATCCAGAGAGTTCTTTCTGCTTCAGTATCTTTTTCCAGTTTTAAGGTAAGATTTGCTTGAAAGAATTCAGATGTTCATAATATGAAGACCTGGAATTACAGAGGTTTGAAAGTATGAGTAAGAACTCTGTATCACATTATGTATAGAAAGCAGTTCTTTCGTCATTAAACAGGGACAGGAAACATTGTGGGTCCTTAAGTATTACTTCATGGCTTTACAATAAAGCCATTTTTTTAATGAATGGAGTTGATATTGGCATTTTATCCCCAATTCAGATTGTATACTGAAGCAAAATGGAAACTTTATTTTTTTCCTTAGTTGTCTGTGTAGTTCTTAAGTATATGACAAATACAATTCATTTTTATGGAAAAGCTTCAATACATGAAGTCTGAAGCATGTACTGAAATGTATTAGAATTTAACTTGTTTACAGTATTAATAATTTGTAATGCTTTACATATGCAACTTAAAATAAGAAAATCTAGAATTTTAGTGATTTTATTTTCGTCACTTAGGGTTTTTCATTGGAGTTGATGGGGTAGGGATTATCCACCATAAAATTTCAGAATCTCAGAACTGTTTCTTTCTTTCTTTTTTTTTTTTTTTTTT
>NDGN010337792.1:0-17235 GCA_002564285.1 Tympanoctomys barrerae
CGCCCACCAGACCTCTGCAGGCGGGAAGAGTCCGTGTTTCAGCCAGAGTGGCCTTCAGGTCCCCGGAAGTAGGCAGGCTGCTGTCATCGTGCCCTGCAGTCGGAGGTGGCATTGCAGCGAAGCCGGGGGACCAGCACCGAGCTCCCCGGCTGTGCAGCTCCACAAGGAGGGGCTGTGGGCTGACCAGGAGTGAGTGAAGCGGAGAGCCTGTTTTTTCTTGGTAACAGTGTCACACTTCAGGCACCTTTCCTTCCTTTTCTGGTCTTACAGGCGCTCATGGTGGGTCTGTGGCGCCTGTGGTCATCGTTTACTGGCCCAGGGCCTCATTTGGTTGTCTTAGCCTTCTGTCCCTCCGTAGTGGTCACTGCCTGTCTCACAGCTTTTTACACTTGGCATTTCTAAAGAGCAGGCCTCTGCGGGTCACACTGCCACCCCCCCTCACGTGGCCACCGTCATCTCAGTGTCGCTCAGCGTTCAGCCCAGGTGTGGGCCCTTGCGCTGGGTGTTGGCTCGCCCTGGGCTCTCCGTGCAGGGCCCTCCTTCCCCCAGCTCTGGGCCCATGTCCTGAGCGCCCTCTCCAGAGCACGTGGTTCTTGTGGTACTCAGCTCTGGCTTCACGTGGCACCCGCTCCCAGAGCTTGCTGTTGGCGCTGGTCCTCTCGGCGCTTTCTCGCCTGTGAGTGGCGGGAGGGCAAGGCTGCTTCTCTCCCCGCCACGGGGCGAGTGTGTGGCATGTACTTTCTTCCTCTGTGGGACAGTGCTGAGGGTGCCCAGTTTTCACCGTTTTTAGTGTTGTGAGCACCCTCAGCGTGGCCCAGATGTGGCCAGCGGGACTCTGCTCCTGGGGACACTGGCTCAGCGCACGCCTGTCCCTTAGGTGGGGACCAAACACAGATCTAGAGGCCAGGCTTGTGGGCTTCTCAGGAGCCACGCGGCTGAGCCTTTCTGTGGACGGCTGGCAGGAAGGCACGGGCGTGACAGACCACGCGTCTCCCATCAGCATTCTTAACTCCAGTTTAACAAGCCAGGTCTTTTAGCTTTTCAGGCCTCTTTTCAGTTTATTGCATGAAGGAGTTACAGGAGGCTAAGGGAGAGTGGACCCCAGTGGTTCCATTACACAAGCTGTGAGGTTTTTTCTCGCGACAAGATGCTGAAGGGGCGCTCTGCTCGCCGCCAGGACGCCGTCACGAAGCCACGGTGAGCCTGAGCACTTGAAGCCCGTGAACCTTCAGCTGTCGCCCTTGGCCAGGCCGATCTCCACCAGGAACTGGCATGTGTTCACCCTGCTGGCCACCCTGGAGCGGGATTACTTCTCCGTACTGTGGCTGCTCCGTGACATACCATTGCAGGCAGACTGCTTCCTAATCATAACCAGCAATCCCTTGGACGGTGGTAAAGGTCTTCCTGCCACTTCTCTGTTGGATTCTTTTTTTTTTTTTGGCGGTACCAGGGATTGAACCGAGGACTTTGCACCTGCCAGGCAAGTGCTTATTCTACTCAGCTATCTCCCTGGCCCCTCTCTGTTGGATTCTTATATGGATATAATCCTCAGTGCCAGCAGGAAGCAGGTCATCACCCTTAGTTGCATCAGCAAAGGGGTCGAAAGAGCGGAGGTTCTGGAGAGCGGACACACAACACAGTTCCGTTTCCTCAGTGGAAACAGCCTGCAAAGGCGGCTGCGGGAGAAGGTGGTCAGGGCGGGGTGGGTTGCTAGGGAGCAGGGGCCTCAAGGGGGCGGCAGCTGAGTCCCCAGTGGCGGCTCAGTGACTGGGGCCACGCCGGGTCTTTTTTAAAAGAAAAAAACCATTTAAAGTTGCATCTCTTTGCTCTTACTGCAGAGTAGAACTGTTTCCGTAACACTCAGGGCCCTTCCTGTGCTGCTAATTTTGTGGCATTAGAGCTCAAACCCAGCGCTGCGTGCCTGCCGGCAAGCCCTCTATCCTGACCTACACCCAGCCACTATCTTCCTTCATCTTTTAAGGCACACGAAATTGTTCTCAGGTACAAGAGATCATTGTCACTGCCCGCAGCCACCGGCTGAACAAAGTAGAGCCTTATATCTGCTGTCGTAGCACCCTAGAAGGAGCAGCCCCTTGCTCTGTGAAGCAGTCCCATCTTTGTTCATTTGTGATGCTGATTTGAAATGGTTGTCCAGTGGCATCTAGTTGGATTCAGTTTTAAGGTTTGGTTCTTTTTCCCTTTTTAAAAAAAATTTTATGTCTTTGGTCCAGGGTCTTGCTACACAGCTCAGACTCATAGTGATCCTCCTATTTTCAACCTCTTCAGCACTGGGATTATAGGCATGTGCCACCAGGCCCAGTCTTGGTGGCCAGCTCAGCATGGGGGACCAGGGATCAAACCCGGCTCCTTGCACTTGCCTAGGCAGGTGCTTAGACCACTGAGCTATCTCTGCAGTCCCTTTTTCCCTTTTTAAATGATATTTTTAGATATCACACACAATTTGCATGGTTCCAAAGCCAAAGCTGAGGCAGGTCACTCAGAAGCCGAGGAGCCAGCCCTGTCCCCCTGCCCCGCTCGTAGGCAGAAGCAGTAAAGCGTTTCCCTCCCCCACAGCGGGTCTCACGTGGTAAGCACTCTTCTGCACGGTTTATTCTGCTGTCTTCTGGGCCCCTTCCCCACTCCTCTGCACATGTAACTCGCTGGCCCAAGCTGGCCCTAGGACGGCAGCTCGGTTATATTTAGTGTCTCCTATTGGGAATAAGTCCTGGTAATCAATCTTGTAGAAGGGCTCCAGTTGGAATCCAAGCTATCTATTTCCAGGATAATTAGCTGGGAGAAGAGCTACAGGATCCGAGAAGATGCGTCTATGACACTCTACGTGTCCGCTAGCTCCCTGGGGCAGGGTGGGGAGCATCTCAGCTGCCAAAGGGCGCCCCCATTTCCTAACCAGGAAACTGGGGACCATGCCGATGTCTCCTGGCTGCTGCTCCCCGTTGTCAGGGCCCCCAGGAGTGACAGTTCCTTGGGTGTGTATGCTGAGTCCGTCACTACTTCTCTGCTGGCGTTGGGCTGTAGGCCACAGTGTTTCCTGTGACCCATGAGAGAGGGTGCGGTCTCTTCTGCAAGTGTACACCCAGTGTGAGCCACGGTGGTCTGTCCTTGGCTGTCCTGGGGGCCGTGAGGCTGGGAGGCGGTGGCACATCCACGGGGCTCTGCACTTTTCTGCCTGTGACTGAACCAGGCCCACAGGAGTCCTCGCAGGACTGGGGGAGCTGGGATGGTTGCTGTCCAGGCTGCTGACAAGGGGAGAATGCCCTTGTCTGGGCCACCAGGGCATGGTGCGGTGGACATGACTGATCCAAGGAGGGCCTGGGAAGCAGGAGTGTCCACGGGGGCCACCGGGCCTGGTAGCCGCGCGGGGGCTCATGCCTTGCTCTGCCTGCAGGCCTACGATGTGCTGCTGCTGCTGCTGCTGCTGCTGCTGCTCCTGCAGGGCGGCCTCAACACCGGCACCGCTGTGCTGTGTGTGAGCTTCAAGGCCAGCGCCAGGCTGCAGGGCCTGCCCTGGGAGGCCCCGGCCAGCCCGCAGGAGCGCCCCGCAGGGGAGGTGAGTGACTAGCCCCAGCCTGCAGGGGCATGGGGTGGCCTCCATACCACTCTGTGTTTATAAAATACCCCAGGAAAATCTTGAAAAGTTAAAAAGTGAAATATGTTACTTTTAAAACAAGGCACACACAAGCCCATTCCCCCATTCCTGAGAAACAGCCTGGCCTTGGGGTGCTCAGTCTCAGCTTGTAGGTACCCACAAGCCTTGCGAGGCCCCCAGAGGCCCAGGGCTTCCGCACTGGCCCTTCAGGGGAGGTTGTGCCCACCCAGCCTGGCACACAGAGCTTCCTGCACCGGGCACCGTGCAGTCTAGCCCTTTAGCCAGGACATACCACACCTGGACAAAACCCTCTCCTCCAGACCCTGCCTCTTGTCCTCACCTCAGCCCTGTATCCCCATGTCCCCCACAAGTAAAAGTGGGGGGCTGGCTCCTCCCCGTGGACCACCTGTTCTGGGGGTGTCATCCCTGGGTAAATATGCCCACTGCCCTCACGTGCTCTGTGCCCCAGGGAGGGACCCAGGCTGGCCCTGGCTTTGGGCTCCCAGCTCTGTCCCCACACCTAAGTGAGACACCCCGGGTTTGTGTCACAGCCAGCAAGGTGCAGAGTCAGGTGAATAGGCTGCAGGACATTACCCTGTCACCTCAGGGTCAGCAGTCTTTCGCCTGCCAGGTGCAGGCCTGCTTCTGCCACAGAGAGCGTGAGGGCCGAGGCATTTCTAGGAGAGTGAGCAGGTTTTCCTCTTTTCTGGCAGCTCCAGGACTTCCTCCCTTACTTCACAGACAAACTTCTAATGCAGGATGCCACCCCTGCATGGCCCTGGCAAGGTGTGGCTTCTGCAGGTGCAGCCCTGGTGACACTGTCCCTGTCTCTATCACAGGTGGCCAGAAGCCCCCTGAAGGAGTTTGACAAAGAAAAAGCCTGGCGAGCTGTAGTGGTGCAGATGGCCCAGTGACTGCAGGATGGGGAGGGTCTGCGCGGCGTGCGCCAGACCCGCAGCACATTCCGCCTACAGACTCAGTCCTACAGCCCTCCTTTCTAACACGTCCTCCTCCTCCCTTGAGGGCAGCCCAGGTTGTGAGGGGGCCTTGTTTCTTACCATAGTTTAACTTTGAAATAGGCAAATGGCGATGGTTCTTTGCCTTGTTGGGTAGAGCTCAAACTCCAGGAGGCCTCACTGCATGGGGGGGGGGCTCAGAGAGGCTCTGGGACTGTGCACAGAGGAGTTGGGTGGACGGTGGACCTTGGCCTGGCTCTGCTGTGCGCCCGCACTACCCTGTGGGCACTGCGGAGTCCGGGCCTTTCCTTCCGGGATGCCCTCTCCAATTGCCTGCCACACAGTTTCCCACCAATAAGGGCAAGGTGCATCCAGGGCACCCTCTCCAGGCTGCCGCGGTCATTGCTGCCTGAAGTCCACACCCAGGTCCTGCCCACTCTTCCTAGGAGCTGGCGCCAGTCCCTGCAAAAGGCCACCTTTCCCTGGCCCAGCAACGTCCTAGAATGTCCACACATCCAGGGAAGCTTTGCAAAGTCACTGTGACAGTTCACTGTCCCCTGGGGTGGGACTGAGTTTCAGCCTTTGTGACTGACCACTTGCTGACAACGACAGCTGAAACAGCCCCTCCCTCCATATCTGCTCATGAGGGACTAACTCCTTCTGTGAACTGGGGGACACCTGTGTCCCAGCTCCTCCACCTCCTTACTCATCCCGGTTCACCTGCGTCCAGCCTGGTCCAGTGTCTCCTGACCTGGGGCTGGTGTTCCTGCATCTCAGGCACTGCCACACCCACACAGGGCCTGTCTGCCACCCCTGCCAGCTAGGCTGTTTGGGTGACATTAACTTTGGAGTTTGTTGAGTACCATCCTTGCATCCCAGGAGGTCACCTGGCACTTTTCAGCAATACAGATACCAGCAAGTGCAGGGGCCAGGCGTTGTGTAAAAATTAGAAGACACGAACATGTTCTCACAGAACTGGCTGTGCTGTTTGGCTCCCCGTAGAGCAGTGCTGAGGCCTGGAGTGAACCTTGTGGCCTGAGCCCCTTAGGACCAAAGACCTGTAGACCTGGGACATGAAGACTGGTGGGATGGCCTGCCGAGGGCACAGGAGGATGTCCTAGCCTTCCCACCTCTGACCTGGGATGCCAGCATACATGACAGGTGGAGCAGTCACCTGAGGGACCAGAGAGTCCAACATTCAGAGCCAGAATGAGGCAGCTGAAGCAGCAGGGATGGCCTGTGCTTTCTCATTTTAGAGTGCTTGAAAATACCCAAACACTTAAAAAAGTTTTTGTTTTTTGAATTGTCTCTTTTAATTTACATTTCTGTTTGGGGTAGTTTGATCTTTGTGAACAATAAACACTAACCTGCACGTGTGGCCAGCCACCTATCTAATGCCTGGTCTCAGAGGACCTGATGTGGGGTTCTGTGGGGGTGGGGTGGGGCACTCAGCGTGTCCTTGATCCAGGTGGCCGAGGAGGGCGAAGACCACAAAGTTGGAAGACACGGCCAGCTCAGGAGAGGCTGCCCTGGTACCCAACAGGGAAAAACAGCTTGGGAGCCAACACCGGGGCCCTGGTGGGATGGGCTGGCCTTTCCTCACCTGGGTGCCAGTTGGAGATGGGGACAAAAAAGAAGTGGGCAGAGGATGTGGGGGACCAAGTCACACTTGGCTCAAGACCTGGGTGCCCTTGGGACACTGGGAGGTGGTAGTCTCCCAGGAGTGACCCTACGGGTAGTGAAGCCACTCCTGACACTCCACTGCCCCCTACCTGTAAGAGGGCAGCCCTGGCCTACAAGAGGACTCAGGGAGTGCATTCTGGGGGGAAGGGCTGGGGGATACCACACGCCCGCAAGCCGGCAGGGGGCGGGGCCGCGACAGGGAGGTTGGGTGTGACCCGCTCTTTGTGACCCTGGGACTTGGTGACCCGACTACCGCCACGCCTCCACCCTCCACCGAGCGCCAGGCGGGATCCCGGCCACTCCTCGCGCTCCCGACGCATGGCTCGCGCGGTTCCGCGCCGTGGACCCCGTGCCCAGGACTGCAGCCCGGGACCCGGATCCCGACAAGGAACTGGACTGGGCCCTCGACCCGAGCCCAGACCTGGACCCCGACCCAAACCCCATGCCCAGGACCGCAGCCCAGGACCCAGACTCCGACTTGGAACTAGACCCAGAACCAAACCCTGGTCTGGATCGGGATCACGACCCGGACATCCACCCAAACAGGATCCCGCACTCCCTGCAAACCTCTGTACCTCTCCGTACCGTCCGCGCAGCCCCACGCCCCACGCTGGCCATCACCTGGTCTCCAGGGGTCACCACAGGCTGAAGGGTGAGCACCAGCAGAGAGGACCAAGAACCCTGACTCTACCCATCCTGTATGCCAGGAACCCTTCCCTTGGAACCGCGGGACCCTTTCCTCCAGGACTCAGACTTGATCCCCAACCCAAGACCTCCAGGCCTGACTCCTGACCCAGACTGAAGTTCCTACCCCCAGTCCTGTCTTGTCCACATCATCCCAGACCTCCTCACTGACTCCTGATGCGTCCTCATTCCTAACCTCCCTAACCCTCTTCTGTCTGCCTGACCCCTAACCCCTGACCCCTCCCTCACCCAACTGCCCTAACATTTGACCCCTATGACGTTTGACCTTTTCACCCACCCAGACCTTTCCTCCATCATAGATACATCACCCAACTCTGTCCCCCCACCTTCAGACCTGTCCCTGGACTCCTGACCTTCCCTGCCTGGAACATTACTCCTGTCCCCTTCACTCCTCACATCTGGCGCTGTCCCCAGGGTCCTGTGGCAGGAAGTACAAGCTGACCAGGACGGGCATGGAACTGGTGGAGAGGACCCGGCTGTCATCCACATCGTCAGATGGGGCTGGCAAAGGAGAAAGTGAGTACTGTGTGTTCCTGTCCTGCCGCCCTGGGCCCCATCTGGGCGGGGGCTGGTGTCCAGGTCCCAGCTAATGTAGGACTGCCCCAAGGAGGGGGCCACAGGCTGCCAGGCCTGCTCCCCATGGGTCACCCGACCTGGGCTTCTCACAGTGCCCGGCACAGGCTGTTACCTAGTCAGCCTTGATCCGTGCCCTTTGGTGAACACCTGAAGTCCTATCAGTGATGCTGCTACTGCAGGCGGGCACAGGTTCCCCTTGGAGGACCTGCGGCTGCTTGTGTTCTCCCAATGGCCAGTATCGTCCTTCCCCTGGCCAGCTGATGGGTGCCTGTGGTCCCTGTGTTAACACACACGTCCCCCACTGTGCATTGAATTGGAGCTGGGCCGGGGGGAGCACACCAGCTGTGGGTCCAGAGCGGGTCAGGCATAGTGTGGAGCCTGGGCAGTGCTGCCTTGGAGTGTGCTTGTGAGGATCTCAGTTGCTGGGTCAGAGATTCCAAGAGGGGCCTGATGCCAGGCAAACATTGGGCCATCTTAGGCCATGCTGTGGGCAACAGGTGATGCCCCTGAAGAAGATCTGCCAACGTGGGGTCAGGGGCCTGAGAGAGCCACTCATGCCCTGACCACAGATTTGAGAGGTCAGGAGAGGATCTCATGTCCCAGAGTGGCTGGGACAGGCATGGGGGTGGGGTGAGAGGGTGAGGAAGTGCACTTGTCATTGTCACATTTCTGGGACAAAACATCCAGCACCTACTGAGTAAGAGAGGAGAGGCTTGTTGGGGCTCATGGCTTCAGTGTGTTCGGTCCACGGTCAGCTGGCACCAAGGTAGGAGCCCAACAGAGGAGGGGCAGCTGCTCACACCAGGGCAGCTAGGAGGCAGAAAGGCAGGAGAGGAGCCAGAGCCGCACCCTCCACAGGCACAGCCCAGGGCCCGCCTCCTTGCGGTGCTGGAACCATGGGTGAATCCACTCAGGGGCACAGCACCCGTCCGTCCACACAGTCAAATCTCCTTCCAGGGCTCCGCCCTCAGCACAGGGGCCTGTGAGGACATCTAGATCTAAACCATAATAGCAAGGTGCAGCATGGGAGAGGTGGCAGGGGCAAAGGCGGCAGAAGAGCTGCCAGGGCCGGGGCCAGGTGTGGGCGGGTGTGGCCTGGGAGGGTGGGCAACGGTGGACGCTGGCATCTGTGTCCTGGTATCTGGTATCGGAGTCACCAGCTGACTGCACAGCCCGGACACTGTTTCCTTTGGTTTGTGTTTCTTCTACAGAATTAAAACAAGGCGATTCTCCAGTTTCCACTTCTTCCCCCAAAAGAGACAGATACAAAATGGCGAGACAGTTAACGGAAAAGGCAATCAAGGTAAGCACTCAGTGGGAGGGCATGCTGCACAGCTGTACCCAGCACTCTGAGGTAGGCGGACTGAGAGTATAGCCCAATCTGGGAGATCTAGTGAGACCCTGTTTCAAAATTTTAAAAATTAAAGCAGAAAAAAAAATCTGAGAATATAACACTCTACAAGGGCTCTGGGTTCAATTCCTAGCACCACAAAAACAAAATGGAAGAAAAGGAAATTTATATCGGAACTGGGAGAACGTGTCATCCTCTTGCCTGGGAGGCCTCGTCCACACGCAGGTCTGGGCAGCTGCACCCTCTGTTCCAGCTGTTCGGGCGTGCAGGTGTTGCAGCAGGTGCTCCAGCAGGTGCTCCAGCAGGTGTTGTGCCCTGCTGCAGAGGGCAGCCATGCTGCCCCAGGGTTCTGCCACTATCTATTCACCCTGGCAGGGAACTCCAGTATCTGAGCCAGGGACGCCCCTCTATCACACAGAGGGGCTGTCGGGGGACACTGTGTGGTGAGGAGAAGAGGAACTCGGGAGTTGTGAAGCCACTTTGCCCTGCCCCTGGGCTGCTCATGGGGCCTCTCTGCTCGGCTGGAAGGCGCACTTGGGTCTGGGGGAGCCTGAGAAGGTGCTGGGGTTTTGTAATCAGAAGCAGCAGCTCCCTGTCTAGTGCCCAGAGAGTGTGAAGGTCAGACAGGCCCAGGAGAAGCTGGCTCTGTCTTACACCCATTCCGGTGGCTCCAAGGCCCGGGTAGGGCGAGGGTTCTGAGAAAGTCCGCGCGTGGTAGTGATGCAGATCGCCCTCTTCCTGTAAGGCTCGTCCAGGCACAGCTTGCAGAAGACACACACGGACTGTGCACGCAGAGGGGGGCATCACGGCCGCACAGGAAGCAGAGCCCTGCACACATAGCGGGCGGGCAGTGTGACCAAGGCCGCCCCGCCCTGAGGTGGTGTGTTATAAGGCAGCGGCTGTGTAGAAGCTGTTCTTGGGAAGCGTTGGTAACCTGAGTTGCTCAAGGTTTCCGCGGCCCTGTTCTGCCAGCGACAGAGAGGCAGGTAGATGCCCGCCTTGTGCATTTCTGCTCTGCAGGGCATGGAAATGATCTTGCCAGTCTACTGGTCTTTTAAAAATTATGAAATGGTTTCTGTACTGTAGTAATATCTATCTGTCCTGAACACTCTGTTCTTTCATAAATACATCCTGTTATTTTCTAACCTATCTGTAGGTTTGTATTCGTTTTCTGGTCTTTTGTAAATAACTGAATTGACTCTAAAACAAAGAACTCTAGTCAAGCCCTCTGTCCTTTCCCTGGAGTGTGGAGCATACTTACCTACACTGAGCCCGCGTGCCGGGGTCACTCTGTCTCAGCTGACTGTCTCTCGTCCTGTTTGCTCACGTTCTTTCCATTGTTGCCTGGCTGCTATGGGATGGAAAATCCTAAAATTCCACTTCCTCTGCCTTATTTTTGGCAGAAATATTACACTCTGGTTTGTTTTGTGTTTCCCACAGGAATCATATTTGACTAAGAAAATCAATCCTTTTTGAAGTTCTTAAATTTCCAGCAAGCAGCATCAGGATGTAGAGCGAAAGATTCAGGCAGCGTCTGGGTGCAGCCTTGCCTGGCAGGCCCTGGACACTGCCTGGAAAAGTGCCCAGTCCTGGGGATGCAGCGCAGCTGGCCCCCGGCCACCAGGAGTCCTGAGGGTACTGGGGAATCCTAGGGGTCAGTTCTGGGTACTAGTACCAGCCCGTCACCCTGTGTGCCCTGAGTTTTTTAGAGCAGGTCACAGGCTTGCCACAGGGCTGGTCAATGAGTCACCCCCTACATGTCCACTCCACCCTGCTGCCTGGCCCCTGATGCCCATGCCATGCCTCTAACCCTCTGTGACCGACCAGCTACGTCCTCAGCTGTCATCCAGCAGATCGGTTCAGCGGTAAAGTACACTTGGTCTGTCGTTTGTTGTGGTACAATGCTTGAGGCAGAGCTCTGCGTGAAGGAAGGAGGTTTCTCACAGCCTAGTGACGAAGGCTGGAAGCCCTAGTGTGGCATGGATGGGGCCTTTGGGTGGCAACACAGCCAAAGCATGTGTCGCTGGTGAACAGAAGCCAGACAATTCCGGTCAGGGTTGGGCCCTCATAGCAAGGGCTCTGGGGAGGACCAGTGCTCCCGAGTCCAGCAACTGCCGTGCGGGGGAGGCCATGGCCAGGTGCCTCTCGGTCCACTGGTTGCCATGCTGACATTGTTGCACCTGTGCCAGGCCCTCAGGGACAAACACGTCCACGTGTGGCCGTGCTGCTGCCGTTGTCCAGCCCCGGGCAGCTCCGTCTCCCTACCGTCAGCCCAGCCACCTCCCCAAGCAGCCACCTCCCCAAGCAGCCACCTCCCCAAGCAGCCACCTCCCCAAGCAGCTGAGCTACGGCCGGGAGCAGCCACAGGGTTACTCACCTTCTGGCCTGCCTGCTGACCCGCGCTGGGCTCTGCCTGCCTCAGGGCCCTCCAGGGATGGGGCGGATGGTGAGCTCTGCAGAGAGCAAGGCACACAGGATGCGTTTCAGGCGGGTTGCCCGAGCGGGCTCCTGCACAGTGGCGTCTCCTCTCACCTCCTGCCATCAGCACCCAGAGCGGGGGCCGCTCCTCGTGGCTCCAAGCTATGTGTGTGAATGAGTGTGCAACGAGTGCGTGAGCCCAAGTTCGTGGCTATGCGCCAGGCCTCACAACGAAGGGGACACACAAAGCAATGGTGTCCCTCACGTGGGCTGTAGTGGGCCCTGCCACACGTTCACACATGCACACGCATGTCCACGCTCACCCATGTACACGGGCACACACACATGTATGCACACACACAAGCGCACCCCTGCTCCAGCGGCCTCGACGCCCTGCTGCACACGCTGCGCTCGCTGGATGGTCCTCCCACCGCCTGGAGGACGTCACCACCTTGTGCTGTGGTGCAGCGGCCCAGACACGCTCTGCCTTTCAGGAAAAGAAGATCTTCGCTATCTGCGGACACTACCCGGTGATCCGGGCCACTCTGCGGAGGAAGGGCTGGGTGGAGAAGAAGTCCCACTTCCTGCCCAAGATCCTCCCAGGCCCCGAGGATGAAGAGGGCATCACTGGTAGAGTTTTAGCGACACCTGGTCCTCTGCGCAGGGGGTCATGTGTGAGGATGCCCACGCCTGCTGGGGTCCAGCCCGCTCCCCTGCCAGCTCTGGTGTCTTATCTAGTACTGGTCGCTTCCTGGCATCCGCAGGCCCACACCTGGCCCTGGCCATCCCTCTTCGAGCCCCAGCTCCTGGCAGTCTGCCCCCAGGCTCCCACAGTCCTGCTGGTCATCCCCCAGCCTTTGGCCAGCGGGTCTGCCCTGGATGGGTCTCTGTGACTGTGGGAGATCAGACATCCCCTCCTGCCCACCTTTTATCCTGAGAGCTGCTGCACTCACCCGAGGATGTCGGGGCCCCCGGGTCCCAGGCACAGTGCTGGCGGGTGAGAGAAGGGCCCCCACTAGGGAGCGGGCTCCTGGAGTGACCACGCTGCCATCTGTCTGCTGTGGGGACTGTGTGGGGCCGGGACCCATAGGGTGGCACCAGCATCTCTCTTGCACATGTCATCTGCAGATGGCAAACGTGTCAAGGTCCAGGAAGATCAGGAAATGACTTCAAGGAAAGCAGAAGACATCCACGATGCAATGGTAGGTGAGCTGGCCTCTGCCCTCCCACCAGCATCCCCTTGGGGCCTGCGTCGCTGGGGAGGTCGGCAAACAGGAGTCACTACAGCCTCTGCCCCAGCAGCCAGGAGCCCTGCAGTGGGGTCGGCTGGCCGAGCTGGAGGGGGCCCTGGAGAAGCTGGCTTCCTCTGTGCCCCATAAAGGGCCACAGCAGGCACCTATAAGTCCTCCATGAGTATGGGACCGTGGGGTGCTCTGAGGCCAGGGCAAGGGTGACAGCCAGGCCTGTAGGAGCTTGCTGCATATGGTAGCGGTCCCCACCCTGCCACCACACCAGAGGTGGCTCCTCTGGGGCTCTGCCCACTGCACTCCTCCCTGATGAGGACATAAAGGCTAAACCCAGCACTCTGGGAGGCTGAGGCAAGGGGATTTCAAGTTGAGTCCGGCACGGACAACTTAGCAACTTAGTGGAACCTGGTCTCAAAAGAAAAGATGGAGAGGTGGCACAGTGCAAGGCTGTGGGTTCAATCCCCAGGACCTGGAAAGAAAAGAAGAAAGGGGAAGAAAAGAAAAAAGAAAAAAAAATTAACCACAAAGCGGGAGAAGATATTTGTAGTACATATAATTTTAAAGACCAAGTTGCATATAAGAACACGAGGAGAAACATAGAATGTGACTTGTAGAAAAACAGGCAGACAGGGCCGCCCACCTCCCAGAGGCCAGTGAGCCCATGGCTGTGAGCCCTGGGGATTCCCTGCGCTACTGTGCCGGAGTAGTGCGCACTCTTAACTAGTCTGCTGGGCGTTCCTGCCAGGGAACCCCAAGACCGTTTGACTCACCTGGTCTGGGCGCCCTGTTGAGCGAGGGTCTTCCTGCTGTGTACCCCAGGCCTGGCAGACCACAGCTGCTGCTCTGGGAAAGCCCCACATGTAGCCATGAAGGGAAGCAGGGTCTCAGCTCAGCCTGTGTGACCAGGGCTGGGCACCGGCAGCTTCCAGCGACTCGGGACAGACACCTGCTTCCATGCACAGCCCAGGGCCGGCTCCGGCTTCCATGCACAGCCCAGGGCCGGCTCCTGCTGAGCCCTGTTGGTCTTCCGGTGATGTAGCAGGGCCTAAACCACATCCTTGGGCTCCTCCCTCAGCTTCCCTTGCCTCCCAGGGGCCTTCTCCTTCGAGGTGAGGATGTCAGTCTATGAACTTGGGGACAGAGCCTCCTCCAGACTGAGGCGAGAGATGCAGGCAGCAGCGGGCGGGGCAGGGTGATGCCGGAGATCCCACTCTGCCGCTGATAGGCTACCTAGGCCCGGGGACACTGCACTCACCGCATGCCTGGCCATGTGCTTGGCAATGAGATTTCCACCCAAAGTGACAGCGAAACCCAAGGGCACTGCTCTGAGGTAGGAGTAGGGATCAGATCAGGAGAAGGACCCGTCAGAAGTGTGTGGACCAGCCCTGATCGCTTGCTTTTTATTTGGACATAGGCTTTCGCCAAGTTGCTCAGGCTGGGCTCAAACCTGTGATCCTCCTGCCTCGGCCACCAGAGCACTGGGACCACAGGCATGCGCCACCACACCTGGCTTTTGGCATTGTGCCAACTGTCCAGTGGAAAGGGGAACCGTGAACACAGGGTGTTGATAGAGGTTTCTCCTTGCCAGTCTAGGTTGGTAAAAAATGAGACGCCGTACTTCCTCTGGACCATCAAAAGGGACATCGTGGACTATCACAACCTGAGCTCTGACCAGATGCTGAACCACTATGCGAAGACATCGTCCTTCACCACCAAGGTGACTGCTTGGGGTGGCTGCTCTCTGCTCAGGGGGGCTGGGGCTCCTCCCTGACTGCTTCCGCGCGGCCCCACCCCCACCCTGGGGCATCCCGGTTCTGCCCTTCTCTGCCCTGCGCTGTGTCTGGGTGGTCCTGGGGCCTCCTCAGGCTACACAGGCCGAGCCCGAGCAGGTGCCCAGCTGGGCAGGTGCTGGCCTCCCTGTGGGCCCTGACTCTTCTGTCCCTGGAGATCGGGCTGTGTGTGAACATGCGGAGCCTGCCGTGGTTCGTCCAGGCGAACCCTGACGCCTTCTTCCCGCGCTGCTACAGCCTGTGCGTGGAGAGTGAGAAGCAGGAGTTCGTGGGTGAGTGAGGGCCTCCGGGGACCTCTGCTGCCTGGGTTGGGCTGCGGGGAGGGGAAGGGGAGGGGCCTGGAGGCCCAGCTCGGCTCTGCAGGCTGCAGCGGGGCTGGAGACTTGGCTCTGGGGAGGGACCTCGGAGTCCCTGAGTCGGGACTAGGTTGTGGGGTGGGGCCTAGGGAGGACCAGGGAGAGGACAGGCGGGGGGCGGGAAGGAGCTCCAGTAGGCCGTGGCGCCTTGCAGATGACTTCCGGCGCACCATGGCCTCCAGCATCCTCAAGTGGGTCGTCAGCCACCAGAGCTGCGCCAGAAGCAACGCCAGGAGTGAGAAGGAGGAGGCCCGGCCTAGTGAAGAGGGCAGCAGGACAGGTGAGGGGGACAGGGCCCGGGAACGTCAGGGCAGCGTCCTCACGTGTCACAGGTATCTGAGCACCCCCGGGACGTGAGGCAAGGGCATCTCCGGTTCATGACGTGCCTCGTGGTCTGTGCATCTGGATGTCACAGCCATCCTCCTGCAGAGCACGGCGGCGGCCTCATCCTGTGTCACTCGGGGTCCCAGGACCCAGAGGCCACCGTGGCTCTGCAGAGGGACCTGAGGAATGTAGGGACGCGAGGGTCCGCTTTAATAAAATGTACTTTTTAGAATACTTCAGGTTCATGGCAAAGCTGCGCAAAAGCTCAGAGGCTTCCTCTCTGACTGGTCCCCGGCCCAGCGGCCTCGTGCTGGTCCCCACCCGGGCAGTGCCCTGGACACAATGGTACGAGACACATGTCGGTGCATTGTTGCTGCTCTGCGGCACCTGAGTTTGAACCAGGGCGCACTGAGCTGCATCCCAACTTTTTTCCTCTGAGATGGCCTGGGTAGGTTGCCTACACTCGGCTTAAACGTGGTCTCATGCCTCTGCCTCCCAAGTAGCTCGGAATCCAGATGAGGGCTACCATGCCCACGACTGCAGCCTAGTGCCAAGGAGTGTTCTGAGCACAGCGATTGTGAATCGGGCAGCCCCAGGCCCCCACAGGTGACGAAGGAGCACACGTAGGCTGGATGTGGACACGGAAAGATCGCTAAAGGCTGAGCAGTCATTTTGTTGGGACTGTCTCGGCGTGAAGCTCGAGCTATGGAACTGGCGCTACTTACCCCCACTGCTGCTGGGCGTCCTCAGGAAACTGCTAGTGCTTCTCGGGTCCTTGGTTTGGCTTTCCCAGAGTGTCATTTGGTTGGAATCACACGGGCTGTCGCCTTTTTGGACTGGCCCCGTTGTGTAGCGGCAAACATTTGGGATTCGTGGCGTCTCTTCCTGGCCCAGCAGTTCATCTGCACTCAGCGAGGTCTGGCTGGGCCTCGGCCTGTGTCCCCCACCCCACCTGTCCCTGCCCGAGGGCCATCTGGGTGTGTTCAGGCGCCAGCAGCCGGAAGTGTGGACGTCTGTGTGCACGCATGTTTTCAGCCCTTTTAGCCAAGTGATAAGGAGTGCCGCTGCCAGGTGACAGCAAGCGCGTGATTAGTTCTAAGACGCTCTTGCTGTTCGCCATGCCCACCAGCCGCATGTGCAAGGCCCGCTGCTTCTCCTCTCCATCTGCCGTGTCCTGGATTCCCGCCCCTCCACGGGGCCTGTGGTGGCGTCACGCCCTTGTGTCAGTGTGCAGTTCACAGCGACACGTACTGCTGTGCGTCCTCTTACGCGCCCTCTGCCCTCTGTGCACCTCCTCTGCTAAGTGGTCCTCTCGCTTGTTTGGTTTTAAACTGGGTTGTTCATTTTCTTCCTGTTCAGTGCCAAGGCTCTCTGTCCCCTCTGGATGCTGCCTGTGTGAGCTGTGTACAGCTCTGCTCTCCCAGATTTCCAAGTCTTCCCATTTTCCGCATTCCCAGAGGCCTGTGATGCCCTGGGAGTTCACTTTGGTGACAGGAGGGACACTAGTTTTGTTGTGCTTGAGCATCCAGCCACTTCAACATCGCTGGCTGACGAGCCTGCCTTTGCTGCCTCGCTTCTTCTGTCCCCGTGTTTGCTGGGGTGTTTTTTGGACTCTGTTCTGTTCCAGGAATCTGTGTACTTGTTCAGCAAAAGCTCAGTCCTCAGCTATGCTGAGGCGCAGCTCTGGAGGGCAGGCAAGGCTGGTGCTCTGACTCTGCCCTTCTTTAAGGCTGAGCTGGGTGTCCTGGGTCACTGGCCTCTGCACATAACTTGAGAACCAGTTTGCTCAAGTTTGTGCAATAACTTGGTGTGATTTTTTTTTTTTTTTTTTTTTTTTGGTGGAACCCGGGATTGAACTCAGGCCCTTGTGCTTGCCGTGAATTTGATTGGGTTGTGTAGAGGCCAAAGTGGGAAGAATTGGTAGATATCTTAATAAAACTGAGTGTCTCCTACTGTATACATTACATTTCTCTCCACTCATTTTGTGGACAGCATTCTCCAGAGTTTTGTAGTTTTCTGCACATAGACCTTATACATATTTTTAGTGGTATTTGTACCTACGTGTTTTCATCCTGAGGCTGCTCACGTAATGGCATTTTGTCTGAATTTTAAATTCCAACTGTTCATTGCTGTTGTATAGGAAAATGATTAACCATTGGGCTGGGGAGATAGCTCAGCAGAATAAGCACTTGCCTGGCAAGTGCAAGGGCCTGAGTTCAATC
>NDGN010338393.1:0-13641 GCA_002564285.1 Tympanoctomys barrerae
CCTGTCCTTTGTCCCTTCCTCAATTCCCCACTCCTCTCCCAGGTGACCTTCGTTGACTGACCCACCAGTTCAGGACACAGAGCTGCTGCAGGAAGCGGCAAGGATGACGGAACACATGTGTTTGAAGCTGGAGGGAGGGTTTTGAGGGGATTCATGACAGTGTGACTTTTACGGTACTAAACGTCTTTCTTTAAACATTTCCAGCAAGTTTCAGCCACACCTGGTAAGCTATGCTTTTGTACCTTGAGGCGGAGGGGGATGTTCTCTCCAACAGCCAGTACTCGCCAGCCAGGATCTCCTGGACAAGGTTCTCATCTTCTGGGGGTGGACACCTTCCCTTGCCAGGCTCCTGGAGGCCATGGGACTGGCGCTGAGGCTTCAGAGTCCTCCCTGGGGCAGGGAAGGTCCCAGTTCTGCTCCAGTGTGTGCAGGACAAGGGGCTCCCAGGCACCTTGGCTTGGGGCACTTTTTCTTGCAAAGATCTGAGCCAGGACAATGTCCGGGGCTGGCCACAAAGCCACTGAACTCAGCAGGATTATTTTAATGCTTAGGTCTCACAGTGCAAGGGGAGAATCTTGCCCTGGAGACGAGGCAGTGCGTGCTGGGGCTGATGTCACAGGCAGCCCTGTCTGTCACCCATGAGTCCCTTGCCTGGCTGTCACCTGGGTTTGCTTCCCAGCTCCCGAGGCCCAGGGTGAGTCTGCCCATCATGCCCAGGTCACCCCTAAGGCTCCAGGGACGGGATCTCCCTCCACACCTGGATGGGGCAGGAAGTGACTGGTTAATCCCCTCCTCACTCTCCACCCTCCACCCCACAGCCCAGGAGCCCAAGTCAGAGTGGAGTCCTTCTACAGTACCAAGCCTGCTCCGCTCTGTGGGGAGGTGCCTGCCCCTTCCTGGACCCATCACTGGCCCCCTGCTGCAGGCAGGCTGGGTGAGGCCTCTCTTCCCACCTTTCAGCCTCATGTGTAGGCTACAATCCTTGCAGCAGCGGCTGGCACTGAATGGATGCAGTTCCACAAAACGCTGGGAAGGTCCATGCATGAAGCCGGGGCTCCAGCCATTCTGGGGTGAGGCAGAGCTCCCACTGGGCGAACAAGGAGCCAAGTCCCTTCCTTTGGCAGCCACTTCCAACAGTCCCTGTCCGAGCTGTCCAGAGGCACATGCCTCCTGCTCACCCCACGTAGGAGCAGCAGCAATCCCTGAAAGCTGCCTGGTGGACAGTCCTTGAGATGGGGCCACTGTGCAGGCCAGTCAGCCACAGCAGTAACATTTCTAAATAAACGATGGCGTTTGGGCCATCTATGCCAGGGCCTGCTCTCCCTTTGCACTCATCCTCCCTAGCCTGGGCCAGATTCTCTGGACAAGGAGTAATATACCCACTTGGAGAGCCAAGTCACAGGGAGAACCTTGCGGGGCCCAAGAGGAAGGCAAGACCTCCGTATGGCTGCCCCACTCACTGGGACATCAAGGCCACCTCTGTGGCCTCCGGCAACATCCCTAGGCATTTAGATTCCTCACAGCACCATGCAGCCCTTGCCTTCCCACTGTGGAGCGCAGGCAGCCCCGCAGAGGGCCAGCTACTGCACTGCTTTGCCTCTCCCTGCCTGGTGAGGGCAGCTCGACTCTTGGCGGCCCCGCCCACCACAGTCGGTCAGTCCCTGGGGTCTTGCTCACCATGCTCCACCTCTGGGTCAGGGCGGCATGGCTGTCCTAGCCTGGCACAAGTCCATTTCCCACCACACAAGTGACCACTGCAGGGCCCGAGTACCCGGAGGCAGAAACTGCTCTGTCCTCTCGTGGTCCCCCTCCCTCAGCCTCCCAAGTGCTGGGTTACAAGACAGGCACCACCATGCCTGGCCCATACTCTGCCTTTCAGCGGAGCCTCTCAGCTGGCCATTGGCAAGGACTCACAAAATCAGCTCTCACCCCTCCTCCCTTTCGCCCCAGGTCACACATCTGACATCAACCTCCCTGAGTGCACCATCAAGTTCACAGCTTTGCGAACCCTCTCACAACATCACAGTCAGTGGGTCTGCTACCGCAAAACCTTCTGGGGGGTGGTGTCCACCTGTGTGAGGCCCTGGCCCACCCGAGTCCCAGGGCCAGGCCCGTCTCAAGCCCTCCCAACTCACATCTCACTGTCCATCCCACGTGGAGCTGAAATCACTGCGGTAGGCACTGTTCTGAGGGTTGTTTTTTATTTTCTGTCCTTAAGTGCAGGGTGGCAAGACAAGAACATAATTCTATGGTCAGAGTCAATACGAGCACAGCCCGATTGGATCCTGCTGGGCTCAGCACCGCTCGCAGGAACAGCCGGGAAGCCCTTCCACCACCAAATCCATTTGGCTCTGTTTTGGACCCAAGCACAGGAAGGCAACGATTGGACGAGATTGGCTTCCCGTGGGCCATAAATTGGCAGTAGCAGGAAAATACAGGATGAATTTATTAGCACCAAGGTCAGCTAAAAGGAAGCCAGCCATCCTGCTATTGTGCTTGTTTTCTGTAATCCAGCCCACCACCCCAACCTGGCCTAGCTGGAAAAGACCCCTTAAAGACTTAATTACTTCTTAATAGTTTTAGGCAAATTCAAAGGGCTAACGTTGCTAAGCACCCTGAGGTAAAGGCAGGACTATACCAGGAATGCCTGCCTGCCTGGGCCCAGGCAGCTGAGCCCTAACCGGCCCCAGATCAGCCGGGCCGGCCGGGCCGTGTGAGGCTCGCTGCCTTATTTGGTGCCAATTGCCTAGGCATTTACTTTGAAGCTAGAATTTTACATTAGGGAATAAAGGAGCAGCTTTTCAGGGTGGAAAAAAAGTCTACTGAGTCAAAAATATGACTGTTTCCCACTCAAAGCACACACGTGACGGCCGTCGCCAGCTTCCTGCTATAGCGAGCACAGGAATGAAGCGCTCTGGGCAGCGGAGGCGAGGGCTTGTTTTAAAACTCCCCTTTCATCCGGGAGCCTCAAAGGTGGAAGGAAGCCCACCGAGACACGGAAGAAAGGAGGGACCCTGCGCGACCCCCTGAGCCACCCCATCCGAAAGTAACCCTCCCTGGGTTTCATTTATGTGTTGATTTAATATGTTTTCCAAATGGCTTGAAGTGGGGAATGCAGGCCCCACGGGCAGGAGGCGGAGCACTCAGTCGGGTCTCCCAGGCCCCCTCAGAGTCTGATGATGCTGGCGGCAGCAGGCACCTGGGATACCTTCCCGGAGCACCCCTCTCCCCACACTGAGCAGGCAGAGGGCAGGGGCCACTGGAGGGACGGCAGGTCACGCAGCTCGGCCTCTCCCCCAGGAGAGCTGCTCTGGGAAGCTCTTCTGACCCAGCGCACCGCAGCCCTGGGATAGACCAGAGAGGCACAGCGTCTGGTGGCCCACAGTGAGGCGTCCACGCACACAAAGGTGACAGGTGACCACCCACAGCACCATGTAGCATGGCAAACAGTGCGCACAGGCCTGGACCTCAAGAGCATGCAGGGGCAGCACCAAGGCCGCCCTGGCTCCAGCTGGGAGACCTTGGGCCACAGCTGCTGGTGGACCGAGAATGTCCCTGCTTCTCGATGTGTCCCTCATTATTCACGTTGCCATGACAAAGCAGGCTCCTGTAGAGGTGCCATGGACAGTGCCCTGTGGCCTCCACCTGAACAAGGTGGCAACAAGCCCAGCACAGGCCCCTCTCCGGTCCACGTGCCCAGTCCTATCCTGGGAGGTGTGGTTGGACACTGCATGTCCTGCCCCAAACCGCTGGGCGGCGGCAGCCAGTGGCCTTTCTGTCCTCTTCCCCTCCCCAAGGAGCTAGGCCTTGGGTGGCTCGGGGGCCAGTGGGCTCTCTGGGCTGGCAGGAGCCTCTCTATCTGGCCAGACCCCGCTTCTCACAACCTTCACAAGTCCACGATCCCAGAATGAGTCCAGGAATCGAGGGGGAAGTTCACATCCCAGGTACCCCCCTGCGCTGGCTGAGGCCGGCCAGGTCTGGGCAGTGTGTCTGTTACGAACCAGGGGCCAGTGAAGCCCTGACCTGTGCTCCCAGACACCGTACCCTGCTCCTGGGAAGAGGCTGCAGGTCAGAAGGCGGGGCCTGCACAGTGCTGGGCTCGGAAGCGCGTGGGCCAGCACACCCGGGGCTGCGGCTGTCCCAAAGCACTGGCGCTGCCATTCTGACTGCAGTCCCCAAGCTGGGCAGGCAGGGGTGGGAGGGTGACAGGTCACCCGGAGGAGCCAGTGTGGGGACTCTGCCGTGCCCTCTCCTCGCCAAGGCTGTGCACTCGGGCAGAAGCCAAGCACGCTTGCTCCTTTGCGCCCCTCAGTGCAGCCTTCCCTGAGGGAGCCCAGGGGCCTCAGCAGCTTGGCTTCCTGGGGCGCCTGCCCAGCGGCAAGGCACCTTGGTTACCAGGCAGGAAGGGCCCCCTGGGATGCATGGCTGGCCTGCTGGTGTCCTCTTGAGGGACATCTCGGGCTTGGGCTCCCTGGGCTCCACCAGGGACAGCACACGGTGGAGACCACTGCACCAGGGCAGTGGAGAGTCCCAGCGCTTAGACAGGGCTTTTGAAAGACTGTCAGAAATGAAAGAGAGATTTGTTCATGGCCATCCCAGACCCCCCCTCCTGAGACCCTGCTAGGGAATCACCTGGGCTTCCAAAGCCATGTGGTGGACACCCATGATCCTGAGAGTCCAGGTAATGCCCCATGGGTCAACCATCCCCGGCCTGGCACCAGGGAGACAAGTGCCAGCTAGATAAGACCACTGAGGCAGGAAAGAAATCATCAAGAAAATGCAGAGGAAAGGAGGACAGCGAGGGTCCCAAGCATCACTGCTTCAGGGCTCATGGACTCAAAGACAGCATATTGCTCCAGGCATCTTGAGAATTGCTTCTTATGATAAAGGAACTCAATGCAGTTTATCTGGTAAATGGAATATTACTCAGCCATGAAAAGAAACATTGGCACATGCTACAACAGGGATGGGCCTAGGAGCGCATGAAGTGAGCACAGCCACACAGAGGCCTCTGGGCACTGCACGCCTGTTTCTTTGAAAGACTCGGGATGCGCAAATGGAAAGCATGGCTGTGCTCGCGAGGGCTGGGGAGGAAGGCAGGCAGGAGGTCTCCGTGGGTGGTAGACACGGTCTGCATGCCGTCCCGGTGCAGCAGCGCCCTGTGAGGTTGCAGGGAGACCACCAGCCTGTGAGGAGCCCCGCCCGGCGCCTCCGTACCATGTGACCTCAACTTCCAGGGGTAACGGGCAAGGGGGCAGCAGCAAGCGCAGCACGGATGAGGCCCGCCCGGCGCCTCCGCACCACGTGACCTCATCTTCCAGGGGTAACGGGCAAGGGGGCAGCAGCAAGCGCAGCATGGAGGAGGCCCGCCCGCTGTGCTACGCTGAGGCAAGCACACTCTTGGGCCCGGGGCCCGGGGCTGGACCGCTGCCTGGTGTCACAATAGCACTTTCTAGGGGACCCGGTTCACCCAGTTTCCTGGCTAACACACGTGTCCCTCTTTGAGATTTCGCTGTTAATGAACCAGCTAATTCCAGTGGAACCAAGCAGCCTCCAGGAAGGACTGCCAACTCGGTCAAGCTCTTTGCAGCCTGAACAACACTGGCCTGGAAACCAGGCAAGTTTATCTATTTCGTAACAAAACCCCAACTCAGTGCAATGTGTTTTCCCTGAGCCGATCCCAGAGGACTCCCGCCCAAGGTCTACAGGGAGGCCTGCATTTCCTAACCTGGGTGTCCAGCTTCGTGCTCCAGTGCCCCGTGTCCCTGAGGCCTGGTGACGTCAGCGCTGGGCTCAGGTTCCCAAGTGTGCCCTTTGTAAGGTTGGGCCAAGGTTTCTTAATCATGTTCTGGTCTTGCGACATGATACTAGAGACCTAAAGCTTGAAGGAAGTGAGCTTTATTTCGGCTCATGTCATGGTCCCTGGTGGGCCAACTACAGTGCGGGAGGACAAGGCAGAGGGGCCTGGTGGGCGAGAGCTGCTTCGGGCTGGGCGCACAGGATGCAGGAGGCAAGAATTACACCCCCAAGGACCGCCTCTTCCAACAAGACCCCACTTCCGAAGTCCCAGAATCCAATTCCCCAAAGGTCCTGAGATGGTGGGGAGACAACAAAACCTAACCCAAAATAGAAGCAGCATCTGCCCTGGCCAGTCCTTTGGGTGACCCAAAAGCATGCACGCCCCTCACCTCCGGCCCCCCTACCACTGTCTCCCCTGCCCAGAGTGTGGCTATTCCCTAAGCTTACCCTGCTGACCCTTGCTGTCACCTCCCAGAGAGGCCAGTCCCCAGCTCTATTACCCACAAAGGAAACGTGGTGACTCCTCCCATGGTCCCCAAGGCAGGTGCCCAGCTGTTCGCTTGCTCCGAGTCAGCAGTCTCAGAGTACTTCTTTGTCTTGTGTCCTCAATCCTGCCCCCACAATTGCCTGTCACAGAAGAGAAACTTCATAAGTACAACCGAGTCGGTGAACACAGGCCAACAGTGCCACACAGGATAGTCGTAGACTTACTAGCTAAGTTCAGGCTGCGAGGTTCCTCGCGCAGGGAGCACTGAGTGGCTGGTCCCTGCGTCACCATGGTGGTGGGCCAAGCTCTACGCCCGTCAGGATGCTTGACCTGGAGTCCTGGCTGCCCCAGGGGTCTGATGGCCTCTGACACACTCTCTGTGGAGGCCTTCAATGCTAGCATACAGGGCCAAGGTCAACAAAGTTGGGTGGTAAGTAATGAGGGGCTCCAAGAAGGAAAGGCGGTTGATGGTGGGGCTAGGGGCCAAGTTCCCGCAGGGTCCTGGCATCCTGGTCACGTGAGCTCACGGGTTTCTCTGGGTTCTCAGGCACAGACCTCAGCGAGCCCTGGGGGCAGGGCCAGAACTGCAGGCCCAGGGATCAAACCTCCAACCCCTGTGACTGCTTGCAGGTGTTTTAATCCACTGAGCTATTTGGCTGGCCCCTGGTTGTTACTTTAAAAAAGAAAAGAAAAGAAAAACAACACAGTTGGGCTGGGTGTCTTGGGAGTGGGGGAGTCACTCAGCCCTGGGGTGGTGCTGCACTTGCATGAGGCCCTGGGTTCGCTCTCCCACAGTACTAAACAAAAAGGAAACCATAAGGAGGTAGAGAGCTGCGGTTCCCAGCCCACTGCACACGTGGCTGTGGGGCCTCTCTCTGCCTCTGCAGGCAGGAAGGCGGTCTGCAGGCCTGTGAGGACCAAGTGAGCCCAGGGTTCAGGCAGTGGTGTCTCCGGTCAGTGGTGCTGCAGGGGCCTGTCAGCTAAGCAGAACCCCTGCGGGATGTGGGCCAGAGGAAGACCTTGAGCAAAAGACTCCAAGGAGAGAGCTCAGCCCCACCCTCCTCACCAAAGCTCAGGGGGACCCCCTGCCCTGCAAAGGCATACCCCGCAGAGCCAGTGAGGCCCAAAGGCCAGTGGCACTCACCAGGTTGACAAAGAGGGGACAAGGACCGGAAGCATTGTGCAACTCACATGAAGAACTGGGCCATGAGGACAGCAGGGCAACCTTGGGCCGGGCCAGGAGGACCGACTCATAGGGCATGGCTGATGTCACTTGTGTAGGTGGAAGCCATGGAGCCAGACAGAGGGCCAAAAGGGAAAGCTGGCCAGTCTAGTGGGCAAGGTTGGCATTTGAAAAAGAGGCGTCCCTGACTTAGGGGAGAACAGAGGGAGAAAAGAGCCCCCAAACCCCAACAGGAGCCTGACACAGGTAAAAGGGGAAGACAGGCAGTGGACATAGGAGAGGATGTACCTGGAGCCCAGGTGGTGGGGAGGAGCGGGGGCAGAAGGCCACCTCTGGACCAGACAAAAGGAAGGGGTCCAGCCTGAGAAAATCCATCATACCAGTCCACTGTGGGCCCCCGGCAAAAGGCAATGTGCCAGAAATGCAAATCTGAGGGCCCCAAACAACCTCAGGATCCCAACCTGGACCAAGGGCTAAAGATTTAAGGCCAGCGCTCAAATTCAGGTTTTGGTTAAATTGATCACGGAAGTACTGGTGCTGCCTCAGTGCCCCGTGTGGCACGTGTCACAGCTCCCTTCCCAACAGCCCCGCACTGTCCCAGCCTGTGCCATCCAACAGCCAGCTGAAGACCGGGGCCAGCGGCTGCTCTGTTTAGCTCCTCCTTCACTGCCCAGATGCTGCGCGGGTACCAGGCGCTCACAGCTTAAAGCAGAGGTTTATTTTAGCCTGGTCAGCAGGCTCCAAGAAACATACAGCACAGCACAGGAGGGAGCAGAAGAGAGCGGCAGCTCTGGGCCAGGCCCAGCTGAAGCAGAGAGAAGGCAGGAGCAGGAGGGAACAGCACTTCCGCTGCCCTAGACAGCGACCTCTTCCCACCTGCCTCCACCCCAAGGTCACCAGGTCCACCTTGATCCTGACCGCAGGAGGCTCGTGGGGGACAGCCAGACCTTAACCTTAGCAGCAGTGAGAGGAACAAATTATTGACACACCTTGGATGAATCACCGAAAATCAGACCAAAAAGTAACCTGCCTTTTCATTTTCATGATTTTTTTTTAATGACGCTGGTCCCGGGAGTTCAGGATAGAGGAGCCAGGGGGAGGATGAGGGTGTGAGATGGGTGTGTGAATCTGCACAGGGAATAGAACCAGAGGGAATTCAGTGAGGACACAAGCGCGCGCACGCACACACACACACACACACACACACACCCCTGCAGAAGCACGAGAACCACTGGCAGGTCCCCATAAGACTGGGGGTGCCATCCATGTCCACACAGCAGCTATGGATGTCCACTCCACAGGCCCCACACACACTGTAGTTTCACAAAATGGTGTCACTGGGGAACCCTGTAGGGTACACACTATTATTTCTCCTACAACTGCACAGGAATCTATAATTATCTCAATGAATTATGGCTTCACCTATTCCCAAATCTATTTTTTAGAAATATTCCTCATGCTGTTAACCACAGATGAGCAGAGACGCCACACGAGTGGCACAGACGTTGCTTCTCGGGGCATTAGTCAGGCATGGCAGAGACGAGGGCAGTGTGCGAGGGCACGTCAGAGCGGAGACCCAGGGGCCTAGCGCGGCAAAGCAACGCCGGGTGCAGTCCACAGCGTGAGAAGGTGAGTGGGGCAGACGGGAGCCACCCAGGCAGCCTGTTAAACAAACATTAGGTACACCAACCCTTGGCTGAACATAAGCCAGCCTCACAGGCGCCTACTGCAGGTCTACAAATCCCCCCTTTCTAGTCGGAACTCCGCTTCGTTCCTCCATTAGCTTCTTCACTCTCTCTGGGAGAGTGGTGATGTGGGACTGTGCAGTTAAATTATGTTTAAAGCCCACAACGTGCTATTTGCAAATTAAACTCCACACCAAACAAGCTCACCCTGCACAGCTGTCACATAAGGGGAAGACCCAGCGGGCCACTTCCTCCCCGAGAAGGCCACTGTCCTCCCAGGGCTGCCCCGACCAGTCGGTTGGAACCGCAGTCTCCTTGCTCAGCACGGTCTGTGTGCCCTCTCTGGCCGCGTTTTGTGAGTTCACAGCACCCTTCCTGCTCTGCCCCACTCCCCTGTGTGTTTGTTGTGCCTGCAGTTCACTGCCTGGCTCCCTCCTCAGTAATACTTGCCTGTGCAGGGTGGACAAGATTCAGGGTGGAGAACAAACACATTGATGTGCATGGGACATGTGGGCACACTACAGATACGCGTCTCCTGGGAGGGTGTCTTATAATTGTACGTCATCGCCAGGGGTGAACAGTGCAGAAGAGACACAGGCAGGTGTCAGCTAAGGACCTCTAGCTGGAAATGGCCAGCAGCATAAGAGATCAGGGCTAAAGCTCTGAATTCTGCAGAACGATAGCTATGCTCAGAGGAGAGGACATGCGTGCAGGACGTAACTGCGTGGAGTTGGGCCTTGGCACGTGCACTGGGGGAGCCTGGGCCCCAGGAAGCACAGGTGGGTGGTCAGGAGGGCCCAGCGAGAAGGTGGGAGGCTGGGAGAGGTACCCGTGATGAGCTCAGGGTGCACAGGGGGCTGGAAAACATGGGCCAAGAATCCAGGAGTCACTAGGCCTCTCCTGTACTGTCCCTCCACCTGTGAGCCACCTCCCCACATCCTCAGCAGCCACAATCTGGGCCCGGGCCTCCAGCCCAAGGTTCCACCAGAGCATGAACTTGGGCACATACCAGCATCCCCCCACGGGGGCGGCGGAGACCTTGGCCACACCGCCAGTGCCCTGCTTATAGGACACAAAAATGAGGAAGAACTATTTCAAAATGTGACATGCAACAAAAACCACACTTAAGTTGGATTTGGACCCAGAACACCCGCTTGCCATGGCATGTTTCTGACAACTCTATGTCAACTCCACTCACAGTGTCGAGTCTTGTGGCTGGTGGCTGCACACCCGTGGAAATTTTACAGTCTTAAAAATTGGAAGTGCATGTTTAATTTGGAAAGAATGTCAAATGTTCAGATGATAAATCCAGAAGGCACACGAAAACTGAGCGTTTCATGTAACGATGTATGTGTTTTCACATTTTATTTTTCGTGCCATGGTCCCCCCACATCAGGCACGCTATTTCACTCCCTTTACACACTCCTCTTTGAAACCAGGACTGATGCCTTTTTAACCTGATTTTCCAAGCTTGGGTGGCCAAGGTACGACTCGGGCACAGAGCTGAGGATGCAAGCCACGAACCCCAGTGGCTGTGTTTATCCCAGAGCACACGTCGAGTTAGCTTCTCTGCAGGTAGCCAAGTGCAGTGTGTGCATGTATGTGATGCTCCAAGCACCCTCGCTCCTTTCGCACCCAGCTCCACAAAGCTGCATTCTATCCCCAGAAGAGTCCAGCAGAGGATGCTTCTGGACAAGCTGGGCACCACCCCAATAGCCCAGGCGTTATCGGTCACATGTGGGAGGTTTGCCAAACTCTGGGGGACCTGCCTTGTTCTCCCCACCTCCACTACCAGCACCCTGGATAGCCTTCATTGTTGTCCCCTGGGGCAGTACCTGGCCCCGGCCACTCTACGGTCACAGGGTTCTTCCGAGGCTCCTTCCTCCACACCTGGCACACCTGGTCCCTGTGCACTCCCAGAGGCAGCGCCTGCATGCTGGAGCCTGCCCTGTACCTTGTCACCCAGAATGCTGGCCCCTCCCACTCCCTGTACCTGTCGGACTCCCTTGTCCCTGCACTCGATGAATGCAGCTCAAAGAAAACCTCCACCCTCAGGGGCTAAGTGGGGGTGATCCCCAAGATGCTCCACGTTCACCCCCAAAGCGCAGCTGCTGCAGCTCCTCCTGCACCAGGGCAGCCCTGGTACACACAGCTGCCCAGCTTCTGGGGTCCAGAGGCTTCTAAATAAGTAAGCCAGACAACTTCCAAGGGTGATAGAGGAGGTTCCATGCCTGTGTTTTCTTTTCTATCCCCAAGACCCAACCCAGATTTTTAACACAAAGAACCTATTCTATCAATTTATGGATAAAATGTGAGGCCCGTGTGCCTCCAGGGTCGTGGGGTTCTAAGGACAGCAAGCTGTGACGAACAAAGAAGGGAGCAAGGCGGCAGGGGCAGGCCAGCCACGGGAGCTGTTGCTCACCCAGCGGCATGTGGAGGGTGTGCCCTGTATTTTTTAGATAGTGAGGAGAAAGGAGGAGCTGACATAGCGCAGGAAGGTGACAGATTTGGTGATGGCAAAAGCAGCGTGGAGCGTTTCCTTGAGGCCAGCGTGGCCAGTTGGCCTCTTCTGCTCCGCCCACAGCAGCCATGGCTCACTGCAGGCTGTGAGGGTAGTGGAAGGATGGAGGAGTAGTGCCACAAGGGGGACAGAGAAGGGACCTTCCCGCCCAGCTCCCGGGACCTGCCCGTCCTGGGGATGCCCCTCCATGCCACCCCGAGGAAGTGCAGTAGGACCCACTGGCTGCCCTGGAAGAGCTCAGAGAGAGGCAGGCTTCAAGGCCACTATGTGACAACCTACAGAGGAGCCTGGAAGCCTCAGAAAGCGACACCGAGATGCACCACTGTGAGAGGACTGGGTGTGAAAGCTGTTCTGCAGAAGCTGAAGTGAATTCAAACCCAGCCTGCAGGCAGGCCCCTCCCACCTGCGGCTGGTTGCCAGCATTTTCCGCTGTCCCCTGACACGGATGTCCCACCGCCCTGGACACCGCTCAGCTGCCTAAGAACAACCAGGACAGTCCATGTCTGCGTTCTGTCGCGTCGGAATGGCCAGCAGTGGCCCAAAGGGTGAGCCTCTGAGCCCCACCCTGGGGGCACCCGGTTAAACACGCAAAAGTCAGGCAGCAGGCAGCAGGAAACAGGGACGACGAGGTTGGGAAGAAAAGCTGACACACTTTACCAACGAGCACGTGACAAACGAACGGGGCCCCATGGTGGAGGGCAGCAGGCCTGAGCATTGTGCGCGGCCCGCGGCGTCCTCCCTCCCATGGAAAGCAAGGGCCGCAGAGTCAGTCCCGTGGGAACAGCCACTTGGCCAGCAGTCAACAGCAAGCCTGTAACCCGAGCAGGAAGGGGCGCAGGCAGGCAGGTCAACTAGGGAGAAGGTGATGTTTACTGCAGGCTGCGAACTCCACTGAGTGCACTGCCTGGAGCGGGAAGCAGCTGAGAGTGCACAGCCCGAGGCTGGTGCAGCCGGCTCCGCGCTGTCTAGGCCAAAGAGGAGCATTGGGCAAGCCAGGAGGAGATCTGCAGCCGCTGAGCCTGGCCAGTAGAGGCAACGTGTGAGAGGTTGGGAAATGAACTGGAGGAGTGGCCAGGCTGGGTGCGCAAAGTCCTGAGCCGCGTGCGTGCGTGTGTGCGTGCGTGCGTGTGTGCGTGCGCACTGGGCCCGGCTCCCAGAACCCTGGGGACCCAGGGGAGGCAGAGAGAGGTTCGTGGGCTTCCCAAATCCACACGCTACCGCCAGGGACCCACTGCTGCTGGTTGGCATGCTCGTGATCCTGTTTCGCTGTGGCCTGCATTTCTCATCGTGAGTCTCCCGGAGCCACGTGAGCCCTTACACTGAAATAAAAGACCCAGGAGCAAAGGTAGGTCTGGACCTCTTCCCTTGAGGAGAACCCGCTGTCGACCAAGCTCTAAGGGTGCGGCTGGCACCCAAGTCCAAGCAGCCCTGGGATCCCATGGGTGCTGTGCACGGAGAAGGGCCCAGCTCTGCACGCGGGAGCGGAAGCAAACCAGGATGGAGGCTGGCGCGGGGCGTCTCCTTCTGTTCAGCTGCACACTGCTGGGCGCCCACAGCCCGGATTTGGGAAGAGACAGATGTCCGAAGAGGGGTTCTTAAGGATGTCAAGAACAAAACACCAGAAGGTTATGAAACATGATGTAACACCAGCGGTTGCCGCCATCTTCAAAACCAAGTTCTCCTTTCTCAGTGTTGAAGATCCCCCAGTGTCACCAGCACGCACGAGGACTTCACGGGTCTTGGCAAACCTATCCTGGCGCATCCACCTGTCAGGAGACCTCTGTGAGACATCCCCAAGGGGTACTGCTGGGGGCTGAGTCCTTGACACACTTTTTATCAGTTTAAATGCTTTGGGTTTGAACTTTCTGAAAAACAAGTAGTAATATACAGTCCTATGTCCAGGCTTACATAACTATATCTGTTAATCTGAGCAACAGATTTGATGATAAAAATAGATAATATATCA
>NDGN010338473.1:0-10552 GCA_002564285.1 Tympanoctomys barrerae
TTGAAGGAATTTAAAAGGCAATTTAGCTTAAATACAAAAATAAATTTTTATTTTGTTAAAAAATGTTTAAATATTTTTCTTTTAATTTAGACACACGCATTCATACTTCTCCCAAAGAGGGTGGGCGTGGCAGCAAGGCGCTGGGGCCTGGGGATCTGGGCCTGTGCAGAATAGGCTGGAGGAGACCCTGCTGCAACACACCACAGTGTGCTTTGTCAGCATGGGTCTCCTGCCATGGGGGGGGGGCAGGGTGGTGGTGGTGCTGGGTGGGGGGTGTCTCACTCACCAGCGGTGAGGCCAGGTAAGTGGGAGAACAGTGGAGGGGAGGTCTTATTTCCCCTGACCCTGTCCCCTGGGCTGCCAGCCCCTTAAAAGTCAAAACCATCACAAAATTCAGAAGTCTGCACTGGCCATCAAGTGGTGCCACTTTCCACATTCCATTAACCAGGCCCAGGAGACTTGACAGTTAGGTCCGGCACTACCAACATGCCGCCACACATACAATTCAATTCTTCCTCCAAACTCGATTCAAAGAGCAACAAACACAAGCGTCAGACAGTAACACAGGACAAGGCTTGGGACGTGCGATCCCAGAGAGGCAGATGCAGGCCGGAAGGCCAGAGGGCAGGGAGGCAGCTCAAAGCGGGGGATATCCTGCCTGCTCCAGGAGCTGCTCTCCAGGAGCGAGGGGCTCACCCCCAGCTCTGCCGGGCTAACAGTCTTGCGCCACCAAGCTTTTAGGGGCCAAGCTGACAGAGGGTTGGAGGTGAAACCGCCTCAACTTGGCAGGAGGAAGTGGAGCAGCAGGAGCAGCACCCACTTGGGGTCTCCAAGGCAAAGCTAGGTTTAGGGTCATTTAAAAAGGAGTAAATCCTGCAGGAGACCAGGGAGGGGCAAAGCAGCAAGAAATAAGGAAATAAAAGTCCCCTAGAGGGACCAGAGGAAGAGAACCACTTCTTATAGCCAAGCCAAGCAGGTAAAGCTTAGGGAAGATCCGTTTTTTTTTCCAACCCATCCAAAGTGCCAGAGATCCAGGGGGCGCACTGCACCCTCTGCACAGGGTGCTCAGGGAGGTGGGAGGAGGTACCTGGCTATGCCAGGTGCTAAACGAGTCAGGGAGTGGGCAGTATATACAGATGTTTCTTTAGTTCACCAGCCTCACCAGAGCAAATGTTCAAGTAACGCAGTGGGCTTCTGCCCCAGCCTTTCCCACCTGCTTCCGGGAGGGAAAGGCCCAGGGCTGCCATGTACCCTGGTGGCTGAAGCCAAGGATCTGGGCCAAGTCTGGGCTGTACGGAACTTGAAGGGGCAGAGGCTCTTCCTAGCAGGTGCTGAGGTCCAGATGTGGGTGAGGGTTGGGAGAACAGGGACGAGACAGAGGCTATTTCTTGCGGGTGTGCTGCCTTCGGGCCTGCAGTCGCTGTCGAGCCCCTGGGGTCTTGGATCCCGAACCAATGGAAAAGGAAGGGGTAGCTGATCCTAGAAAGGTGTGACAAGGTCTCATCAGGACGGCTGCTCTCTCTGGGAACAAAGCTCTGGAAACTCAGGCCAACAGGAGCACCAAGGCTTTCCAGTGGCACCACAGAACCATGCAGATGGGGCTCAGCAAAATGAAGAGTCCCTCAAGAAGTCAGAATAAGACCCCCCCCCCAACTGTAAAAGGGCTCCTTTTTGAGCTGTGCTGCCCACCCAGTTGCCAGAGGCCTGACGGACAGGAGCCAAAGCCCCACCCCATGCCACTTGTAGCCCAGCACTCACCAAAAGGTGCGACTCCTATGAAGCCTTGGGCAGGTGTTGAGGGTGTCCCAAAGGAAAGGGTGCTGCCCGCTGTGCCCACGCCAGGGGTAGAGGCGCTCTGTCCAAAGTTGGGTGTGGAAGTGCCTAAATGGCAGAGTGGAGAGGGCAGTCAGGCTGGCTAGGGAACTCCAGGACAGGAGCTCCCCTGCAGCACCGCCCATGCAGCAGCCTGATTCTGACCTCCTTGTTGGGGTTTACTTCTCCCCCAACTCTTGCCCCTCCTCACTCAGTGCTGGCCCCCATCTTTCTAGGCACCTTCTGGAACTGTCACAGCACCCTAGCTCATTCAAAGCAGGCTGTGTTATGGCTCCCAACACCACTGCCTATTTCAACCCCACTTCCTCTGACTTCGTAATTCACCTCCAGCTCTCATCATTGCTGTCAACTGCTAAGCAGCCCCACATTCACTGGGCACAGCTGGCTTACTGTCTACCACTGACTCTGCCCTTCCTCAGGTGCCTTTGGTATCTGAGGCTGCTCACCATCATGCAGCCCACCCCTGCCACCTCCCATGGTCACTCACACGGTTCCAGAGCTGTGCTTGTGGGGTTTCTGCACCCAGCTCATGTTAGGGGCCCACCTCAGCAGCTGCAGAGGGCACTGCACAAGGGCCTCGTCAAGACACTTATCACCAGTTTTGCAGCCCTCAAGAGCACCTGGCAGACCCAAAGTGACTCCCCTCCCTTGGCCTATCATCCTAATGGACTCCTTCCTACTCAATGAAAGCACCGTGTTGTCAGGACCCAAATTCCCCCACACCTGGCCACCAAGATCCCCTTCTGCTCCAACTTCTGCCTTGCCAACCTCCTCTGTGCTTTTTCTGCCCTTTACACCTCTGGCCACACCTGGCTTGTGTCACACAGCTTACCTGTGTCCACTTGCCTCTGCCTGTGTTCCATCCTCACCAGCTTCTCCAAAGCCCTGTACTGTATCACCAGGCACCCCCCCCCCCAACACACACAGTGCACCCAGCCCCACCTCACCT
This sequence comes from Tympanoctomys barrerae, assembly GCA_002564285.1. Taxonomy (NCBI): domain Eukaryota; kingdom Metazoa; phylum Chordata; class Mammalia; order Rodentia; family Octodontidae; genus Tympanoctomys; species Tympanoctomys barrerae. The sequence continues at coordinate 2,783 of NDGN010338473.1, forward strand.
CCAAACACAGGCTTGCTTTCAGCCGCACCAGCTGCATTGAAGGCAAAAGGCGTACTCTGGCTGGCTGCACCCAGGTTGCTCTGAGTCAGGGCCCCACCAAAAGGGGTGCTGGCACCTGTAGTCCCACTCTGTCCGGCTCCAAAGTTGAAGGCTCCAGAGGTGGAGCTGGTGCCTGGGGCAGCCACCCCAAGCCCGAAGCCCCCAGTGCTACCAGTGGTGGCCCCTGGCGCCCCAAAAGTGAACAGGGATGGAGCCGAGCTGAACACGGTGCCACTGGTCCCACTGCTGGTGGTCTGGGTGATAGCTCCAAAGCCGGAGGTGGTAGCCGCACCAAAGGAAAAGACAGCTGTGCCACTGCCGAAGGCTGGCTGCGTGCTGGCGGGGGTGCCAAACGTAGAGGCTGGAGCTTTCAAACTGCCAAAGGCTGACTGCACAGAGCTGCCAAAGGCTGGCTGGGCTGGGGCTGAGGCTGGAGCTGGGGCCGCAGAGTTCCCAAAAGTGAAGGAGCTGCCAAAGCTGGGGGGCAGGGCTGGCACAGCAGAGCCCTGTTGCTGCCCATCGGTGGCCCCGAATGTGGGCTGGGGATTGGCCCCTGGGTATGGTGGGGGTGGTACAGGGGGCTTGGCAGCAGAGCCGAAGGGAATGTTGAATGCTGGGGTGGTCGTGTGGCTGAATGTCAGTGTGGACTGGCTGGTGGTGACAGGGGCTGGGGCAGTCTGGGCACTGCCAAAGCCACTGAAGCCAGCAGTACTGCTGCTGCTGCTGCTGCTGGTGGCTGCCTGAGCAGTGCTGGAGAGGGACTGGCCAAAGCTGGACATGGCCGTGGTCGTGGGCAAGGCAGAGGACTTGCTGAACTGGAAAATGGAAGTCACAGCTGGGGTAAAGCTGGCGGTAGGGGCCGGAGAGGCCCCAAAGAGGAAAGGCTGAGAGGTGGAGGCAGTGGTACTGGTCGTGCTGCTCAGAGTGCTGGCAACGCTGTTAACTCCGAAGCTAAAAGGCAGCTTCAGAGTGGAGTCTGTGGAGGTGCTGGCTATGGTAACAGAAGCCACTGTGGAGGTGGCAGTAGCCAGGGGAGGAAAGAGAGGGGTGGCTGTGGCTGCAGTAGTGACTGGAGCAGTAGTTGGTTTGAAGAATGGAGCTGCCAAGGGCATGGACGTAGGCTGCCCCACGCTGCCAAAGATGGGCTTGAAGGTTGGTGTTGTGGTGCTGCTTGTGGTAGGGGTGGCGGCACTGGAGGTGGCAGCAACCGTGAGGGAGGCGCTAGACGGCAAGGGCCCTTCACTCTGGACTTTAGGTGGTGGCTCAAAAATGGGCTTGAACATGGGAGAAGCAGAAGACAGGATGGGCACAGCAGCAGGGGCGGCAGGGCTGGAAGGTGGGGGGCTCAGCATCTCAAATGGTGAGCTTTGCTTGGGGGCTGAAGCCAGGGGTGCAGGGACTTTCGCAGGTGTCTCGGCCTGAGGGGCTGGAGGTGGCTTGGTGTCGGTGACTGGGGTTGTAGAGACAGCAGGGGCTGAGGCCAAGAGGGTGGCTGTGGGTTTTGTGTCTGCAGAGGCGGGTGGCAGGGGTCCTGACAAGGAGGCAAGAGGTGCCACAAGGCTTGGTGTCTTTGGCGATGTAGGGGCCAAAGAGGCTGCCACTCCAGCAGGTTCTGGAAAAAGAGGAAGAAAGGTAAGTTTCTAAGACTTCCACGGGATGGTGTGTAACACATCTATGCCCTCCAGGAGCCACCTTTGTGCTTTGGATCCAAGAGTTAGTCCGGAAACTCAGTGAGTTTGTGCCACAGACCCACAAAGGCCATCAAGGTGGCATTCAGATGTCACATACACACACGCGCGCGCGCACACACACACACACACGCAGGCAGGCAGGCAGGCGCAGACGAAGCCTAACGGATGATGCGCACATGAGGAAGGGAAGTGAATCTCCAGAAACCTAGGTACGCAACTAGAGGCCTCTTACTACCTCCCGCCTTCCCCAGTGAAGTGCTACATGCAGAGCCTTGACCGTGAGTGCAGCCAGTTCGCCCCTGGGCTCTGCCGAGGTGATCCCAGGGCGGTTCACTCCAGCAAAGTGCAGGGCAGCCGTGCCATGAAGGCACAGGCCTCAGCCTAGCTGCTACAGACCCTGCCAGAATCCCTCGGCAGACACCCCACGAGGGCCATGTTTTTCTCATTTCACAGATAACTGCAAACCACAAGTCAAACCCAAGCCATCCTCCCCAGGCTTTATTTGTATGTGTGGCAGGACACCGGCCCTTGCATTTTCTAATACAGAATTCGGAAGCAGTGAAGCCTGTGCCACCCACAGGGTTCTCCAAAGACAGAGGCGGTCTGAACTCACAAACCACCCCAGCGCCTGCTCACCTGAGGATGGCAAGCTCAGCGGACTCTGCATCTTCTTCAAGCTCTCTAGCAGGGGGTTTGTGCCTGGCACAGGGAGGGACGCTGGTGAAGATGCAGGCACTGCAGTAGGCACCGCAGTAGGCACCGCAGCAGGCACCGCAGCAGGCACCGCAGCAGGCACCGCAGCAGGCGGTGAGAAAGTGAAGGCAGGCTGTGTGGTGGCCGGGCTCTCAGTGACCGAGTTCGAGGCAGCATCTATGGGAGAAAGACAAGATGAAACTTCCGCCTTGCTCCAGACTCTTTCCAGACAGCACTGGAGCTCCGGGGCTCATCTAGCTTGTTCAGAAATGCTGCCCTCTAGGTTTCAGTGAACATCTGAACCAGGGAAATCCCTTCCCATCAAACCAAAGGAGTCAATGTCTCAAACCCCTTGGAGTGCGCCATACATCTGCACTTCTTACTGGTTTTGTCCTCCAAGACTTTGTTGAACCACTGCAGCGAAGCCTTCTTCTCCAGGTCCAGGTCTTCCACAGTGACAGAATAGCCAAGCTCAGGTGGCGGAGGCTGCCAACAAGAACAGGGACAGATCAGGCTGATGCAAAAATGAGAGAAACCTGTGCTGAGCCTTCCCTAGAGGACAGGCAGGATGTACCAAGGTCAGCCGGTCCCCTCGTCTGCAGGGCAGCAGTTGAATCTTCCGCTTCCGCCGCCCAGAGCTGCCAGGTGTGGATGGGGACGTCCATGAGTTCTGCTGTTTGCAGGTGGTTGTCTCTGCAACTAAAGAAATAGGTGCTGGCTTCCTTCCCTCTCCCGGGAAAGGAGTTTTGTCCAGCCAAAACTAGTTTTGTCTAGTGCTCTGTTTTTTAGACAAGGTCTCACGATGCAGCTTAGGCTGGCCTCAAGCTATGTAGTCTAGGCTGGCCTTGAACTCACATCCATCCTCTTGCCTCAGTATCCCTCATGCTAGGATTACAGGTGTACACCACCATACCCAGCCTAGCCTGGCTTTTAGCAGAGTTGTCACTGGGTGTCCTAAAAAGATTCTCTCTTCCACATTTGGATTGCATTTACAAGATTTCCAACAGTCAGAAGGAAGTAACAGAAGACAGCGCCAAAGGTGTGCCTCCAACTGCCTCCTGGATGGTGCCTCCTGGTCACAGGTGCTGCAGGTGGAGCGGACCCCAGCTGACCATTACTTCCCTGCCGCCTTCTCCCACAGCCTTGGGTGGGGCAGGTATTCTCTGTACTTGCCTTGCCCAAGACAGTGCTGCTCCACCCTGTTTTCAATAGCAGGAACTATAACTCTCTAACTAACATTCTCATTCTCTCTCTCTCTCTCACACACACACACACACCCCGCACGGCCAGCTACTCTGCCACTCATGCACTCACCCCTTTCTCCCTGGGACTCCTTGTCTGTCACCAGTGGAGTTGAAGAACTGGCATGATGACACGCCTCCTCTTCTCTGCAGAGATTTTGAAAGGTAGAATTTAGTTGAAAGACTTCCGGACTGAAGCACTGAGTAAACAGTACTCAGTCTCCTCAATACTGAGGGGCCAAAGCCTAGAATAACTATGGCTCATCTGTGCGTTACGACAAAAAACTGAAAAGAAAATTTGTGCATAAATGGAGGAGGGAACCCTTCAAAAAGGCCAGGGACAAACCTCTTGTCTTAAACCAAGCACAAAATATAAGCCTACACATAAGATCCTGAGTTTGATCCCTGGTAGCAAAACAAAACAAAAAAATTACTACCTGCCAAGTCTTGAGAGTTCCAGGCTTAGACATGACGCCTAAGGGAGCCGCAGGGCCGTGAGACACCCAGAGAGCCAGGGACAGAGGGAGCCTGCCTGCAGACACAGCCCACCCAGTGCCCAGCCACCTCGCTGGAGTAGGAGGCTCAAGCAGGGCCTCTGCGGGACAGGAGGCAGTTCCCGGCCCTTCGCTCCCCTTCCAGAGTACCTGGTCCTTGGACTCACAGATCAGAGTCACACACAGACCAGACTTGGATCCATTTTCCCCTTTCTTCTCCTCTCACCTGCCCTTCAGCACATGGTTAAGAGGAGGAGACTGCTGATCACCTTGTTTTCTTGGCTGGCCTCTCCGGAGTCTGTGAGCGGGAGGAGGCGGGGCTAGAGAAGGGTGAGGAAGTGGGTCCACTCCTCTTCCGCAACTAGAGGTCGAGAGACAGGACTGAGTGTCAAGACAATGGAAGACTGACCTGGCCTACGATGTCACTCTGTGGTCTATTTATCACTGCACATAGCTTATCTTTATGAAGAAGGGCTAGAGATGTAAGCTTAATGGTAGAGCACTTGCCCACTATGTGGAAGGCCCTAAGTTCAAATGCCAGCACTGGAAAAAAAATCTTTATGAAGAACAGACCCTTGAAAAGCTAGGTGTGGTGGTGCTTGCCTGTAATTTCAGCACTTGGAAAGCTGAGGCAGAAGGATCTCAGCAAGTTACAGGCTGGCCTGAACTAAATAGTGAGACCCTATCACAAAACCAAACCAAACCAGACAAATATCCCTAAAATGAGAGTCAACTACCAATATTAATTATGGAAGTAAAAGTCTAGGGAGACAGTAGAATGGTTAATAAACACAAATAGAATACATTTTGCCATATATTGGAAAACGGCGTGTTACATTAGTTTCTAACACACTGTGTTCTGTAAGAATCAGTCTGCGCCCATTAAGAGATTAAAGATGAGAAGGGAAGAGAATACTAAAGTCACATAGACGCACACTGAAGAAACTAGCGACTCAAACAGGTCACTGTTCACACAGTTCTTCACACTTTTTCTAATTCTGAGCTACATCTCCAGGACTTTATCTTTTTTAAAATTCTGAGATAGGGTCTCACTAAAGTTGCTCAGGGTGGCCTGGCCTTTGCATTCTGCTTGTCTTGGCCTCCCAACTAGGTGAAGTTATAGGCATGCGGCGTACCTGCTTACTGCTTCCAAGCTTCAGTACACATAGGCGAACTACTTCCTAAACACAAACAGCCGCTGCCTACAAGGGCATGAGATCCTCTAATGCAGACCGAGTCCCCCAAGCCTGCTAAAGATGGCAACAGATGCTCCTAACAACAATACTAAAGAAGCCTGGGTCCTCTGATATTTCTGTGGTTTTGACTCCTCATTTAAAACTTCATTTGGAATAGGTTTTTCTAATATATTAAAGCTCTTGAAAATGAGAAAAGACAAGTGCTCCTTCAGAAAAATATGCAAAAGATATGAACTAAGATTGGGAATGGTGGCGCTCGCCTGTAATTCCACTACTGGGAGGCTGAAAACTGGAGGATCACCACAAGTTTGGGCTGCACAGTTAGACCTTGTAACAACCAAATACATTAAAAAAAAAAAAAAAAAAAAAAGAACTGGGCACGGTGGCACACACCTAAAATCCTAACCCTCTGGGAGGCTGAGGCAGGAAGATCACTGGGTTAAAAAACAAGGACCTGAAAAGGGGGCACAATTGTTATGGGGTACCCCTACCCAGCCAGGCACTTTGCTGGACACAACATTCCTGCTGTGACACAGTAAGAAAACACACAACTGGGCTAGGGACATAGGTCAGAGGTGTGACTGCCTGGCAAATGCAAAGTCTTAAGTTTGATTCCCGGTGCTGCAAACAAATAAAACACAACAACAAAGCAAAAAAACCCACTCAGCACTCTGCTCAAAGAACTGAACTTGGATCTAAGCAAGGCTGAAGGTGCAATTTCCACTGGAAACAGGGAGAGGGTAGAGGCTAAGTGGCACCACAGTGATGAAAGCTAAGTTCAGAATGGGAAATTCTGGGTAAGAAAATGATCATCCCCCCGCAAAAGCCATGAAGAAAGGGAAGTTAGAAGCATTATAGATTTAAAAAGTCTAAGAGAGGGCTGGGGAGATAGCTCAGGAGAACAAATGCTTGCCTGGCAACCACAGGGTCCTGAGTTCAACCCTCGGTACCGCAAAAATAAATAAATAAATAAATAAATAGAAGTCTAAGAGACAAACTTAGAAATGAATTTTGGTTCCCAGTCCAAAATAACTGTAATAGGATAATCTGAGGTAATTAGGCAAATTAGACCATAGAGTAATACCAACTACTATTAAAGAGTTATTAAGAGGGGTGGTGATAATTATGATCAACATTAAAAAGTAAGTTTTTAACAGTTAAAAATACAATGTAGTACTTATAGATAAAATGACATGTTTGAAATTTACTTTAAAACAGAAAGGCAAAAGCAAATTAGAACTGATGGAACAAGATCAAATACTTAAAAAATAAAAAAAGAAAATGCTGATAACTACTGAAGCTACATGGATGCTCATTACGCTATTTTCTTTGTTTCTGCATACATATGAAACCATACATAACAAAAAGACAAGAAATAGGGGCAAGTGCATACTCAGCAGGGCTGCTGGGGGAAACGCACAGAGAGGGCGGGGCACAGCACCTTGTGGGGTAAGCAGCAAAGCCAAAGCTCTTATAGGGCCTCAGCGTCTCCTGCACAGCCGCAGTGGCTCGGGCTGCTGTTTTCCACACGCGTGACAGCCACAGACTGAAGGGCCTGTCTGAAAATGTTCTCCCCTCAAAATCTTTCCCCGTGCGGCCAATCTTTTCCCTAGCTATAGTAGAGTACACACCACTAATAGGCAGTGGAAGGAACGCTTTTTAAACATTACCTCCCGTGAAAACAACAATCCTTCAGGAACAAGAAAAAAGAACGTAAGTGATTTATCCACCCAAGACCCTACAGCTACTAAGTGTGAGGAAAGATTTGCACCCAAGCTTTCTGGCAGCAAAACCTTATCTCTTCCCTGAACTATAATCTCCTTTCTAACCAACAAGAACTCAAGAACTATGACTTCTTTTGAGACAAGGTGTCACTCAGCCCAGGCAGGCCTAGAATTCAAGATCCTCCCTCTGACTCAGCTTCCCAACTGCTGGAATTCTAGAATTATAACTTGTTTAAAACTTTTGCACTAAATTCTACGTGCTTATAGGATCTCTTCTATGACCCAACATTACTCAGTCTTGATCAAACTTCAATTTAATTAATACCACTTATTGGTCTTCCTTTGCCCATTTACCTGTAATAAAAGTGCTACAGTAAAACTCTGGCTCATGAATGCTTGTTTCTAAACAATTTGGTTTGCAAACAAAACCATTCAGCTTCTGCTTCAAAACCATTCAGCTTCAAATTTTGCTTCTGCTCACAGATTCCACATTGGGTGACAAACACAACTACAGCTATCTTCCCAATACAAACCATCTTCCCCAAAATAGTGAAACTAAGTTCATAAACCAAGGTACCATTATATTTCTGGACTTTCAATTCCGCTGGTCAATATTTTATTTTGATTGTCATTTAAGGCTTTGTGTGTTCTGCTAGCTTAGAAACAACCCTAGCACCAGATGGAGGGTGGTC
>NDGN010339004.1:0-10128 GCA_002564285.1 Tympanoctomys barrerae
TTTTTGAGCTCTTATAGTCACATCTCATTTACTCTTTTCTCATTGCTGGGACAAATACCCAACACCTAAAACAAAGGGAGGAAAGGTTTATTTAGCTCACAGCTAATGTAGGTTTCAGTCCATACTCAGCCAGCACCAAGACAGAGTGGCAGGTGGCAGAGGGCAGCCCTTCCTGGTGGGGGCATAAAGCAAAGAGAGCAAGGGGAGTGGCAACAGCTCAGGCAGCTAGCTAGCCTCTCTCCCCAACTTTACATTATAATGCAGAGTATCTGCCCCAGGGCACTCAAACCCATAATCCTAGCACTGGATCAAGAATCAATCACAAACTCCAGAAGCCACCCATGGCTGTCTGAGGCTTTGGGAAGATACCTAGACATAAACCATAACACCCTGGATTTAGAAAAGAATGATCTCACCTTAGACAAATAACTGCAAAGTTCATTCAGACTATGAACTTCAGGGAGATTCAAAGTTGCTTTGGGACACAAGACAATAATTTGGGATAAGGCATCAGATAAGACAACTGCATAAATTCTAGATTAAAGCAGAATAACACTATTTGTTGTGCTTAATAGTTGCCGTTAAGTGATACCTACTAAAATTAAAATTTTAATAGACTATGCCACAGAAACTTAAAAGTTGGCAAGGTAGGACAAAGTTTGTATATGGTTATAAAGAGTTTTATTTAATTCTTCAGAAAGATCCACAAACTACCTCTCAAGCATCTAAGAATAAATTTTTCAGTAGAATATGGACAAAGAAATAGACTTCAGTCAATTAGTTTTCAGTCCTGAGGACAAAATTCAGGAGCACGCTAGTACTGAGCTATATCCCCACCCTTTGGGTTATTATTGTTATTATTACTATTACTTTAGTTGGTTAGTTAGTTTTATTTTGGAAACAGGGCCTTGCTAAATTGCCCCAGGCTGGCTGAAATTTGAGATCCTCCTGTCTCAGCCCCTGGAGTACTTGAGATTACAGGCATTTGTCACTGTGCCTTGCTAAAACAACTATAAACAGCATCTCACATTTGGGGGTGAAGAATTTGGGCAAGGAGCGTTATGCTTCTGTTCCACAGGGCAATTCCAAGATCACAGCTAGCATTCAGTAGGTGGACAGGCTAGCCTCGATGATCCAATGTGTATCTCCTTGCATGTGAAGGTAGCTGAAAGACTGGGTTCATCTGACACTATGCACTTGCATAGTCTGTCTTGCCATGAAAGCCTTGCATGTTGTCCAGACTTCCTAAACGGCAGCTCTAGACTTGCAGAGTGGTATTCCAGCCAATGAAGTAGAAACTGACAGCCTTCTGTGACACAGCTTCAGATTTATACTTCTGTTATACTCTAGACCATGGACAAGTCTATCCAGATTCAAGAGAGTGATTTACTTTAAAATCCAGAACCTCTTCAGCTACACTGCTTTTTAAAAATTAGAAAATCTGATGAGGATAATTCACCTGAACTTTGCTACTGAATAAACACATTCAGATGGCCTCAGAAGGATGCAGGGCTACTTTTGAGAAAACTGGTCAAAAACAGCAGTGAAAACACAATGGTATTAAATAGAGTTGGGGTTTAAAAATTAGCCAAGAGCTCTACTATTATTAAAAGGTGCTGAACCAACAAGACTAAAATTTGTGTCAATGGTCCAGTTATCTCTCTTATATGGCTTTGGCTTTTGGAAATATTCTAGGATTTCACTGAGGCTACTGTCCTTGAAGAGAGAATGTTAGATGAACTGGCTCATAGCTTTAAAGTCTACAAAGAGGACCTCAAACTAAGAGGTCAAAGGGAACAACTGACTGCAAAAGGCTTCATGTCACCATCATACCAGGGCAGTGGTTCTCAATCTAGGCAGTTGTTCTCTTTCCCTTTCCAGGTCGCACTTATTTGGCAATATCTGAAGGTACTCTTAATTGTCCTGATTGATTGGGAGAGGGAAGTTCTACTGACATAACAACAGTAGAGGCCAGGGATACTGCTAAACGTCTTCTAATGCATAGAACAGTGCCCATAACAACAGCACAACTATCCATTACAAAATGTCAATAGTGCCAAGGGTGAATATACCTGCTCTAAAGCACAGCCGCTGATAAGCAGCTCCACATTATATTTGTTATTATTTTTTTCTCTGTGTTCTGGGACCAGGCACATACAGTTTAAGTTCTATGAGTCAAACACACATATGGTGCAGGTCCATGCACATACTTCATTTTAAACTGTAATTCACACCATGAAACCATTCTGTAACATAACATTTACAAGTCAGTTTTAATTTAGGTGAACCAATCTCATCAGCAATACTAAAAGCAAACACATGCACAAAATGTGAGAGAGAGAGAGAGACAGACACAGACACAGACAGAGAGAGAGAGACAGAGACAGAGACAGAGAGATAGAGAGACAGACAGAGAGAGAGCAATTTTAATGGGTTCAGGACTCAGCAGCTCTCATATGCTATGGTCCTTTGTTTCATTACAAAATGAGTTTGCTATGGTCCTTTGTTTCATTACATAATGAGTCAAAATGTTTATGCATGAGTTCAAACAAATCAAGAGTTACAGATTAACAGCCACCCTTCCAGTGTAGGCTTTTCCATCTGTCATCTCCCAGCAGGAAAACAATAGCAGCAATGACACAGATGCCCTGACCTCTGCCACCTGTCCCCAGGACAACACAGATGCCTGTGTGTAATACTCTCATACATATACTGCTATGTTGGTTGTGGCCATACTCTGATTACTTCTTGAAAATCAAAAGCTTTCAGGATATCAGACAGAAGCAAACATTTATAAACTTTTACATTCACCTTTGAGAAACTCCTGATAGTCATTTTTATTGGGTTTCTTCTACCACAAATTTGTAAAGTTATTTCCTATTTCCAAACATTAATTGCTGTTTTCCTCATAAAACAAGGTTTCAATGACACCAACACACAGCACATAAAATCACATCTCCCCAGAGAAATAAATTACATTGCTAGGTTGGTACACACTGTTACCACACCAGGCCCATTAATGGTGTGTGATACATTGCTACTTTCCCAGAACAAACATAAACACTTTACACACAATTTTTAGGCTTTGCTTCACCCTTTCCTACTAAGATGTTAGCTCAGGAAGTTGACTCTTAACTGTTCCACAAAGCAGATTGCCACCAAGAATGGCCCACACTCAGAAGGTGTTACTCCCAAGAAACACATACTCTTAACAAATCTGACCGCAGGGCTAATTTGTAAGTGACTATTAATTTAAGTTCACATCAAAATACACACTCTATAAGTCTCTTAATCACAAAAGCAAAGAGAGCTTTGGGGTAAATGCTGTTTTCCAAAACTTGTCTGGTCTGGAACAAGAATAAACACAAGGTACAGAGGCACCAGAGAACTTACAACAGCAAGCTCTGCCATGGACAGAGTGGCATGGTATTTAAAAGCTCTCCATGAGAGCTCTTGCCCAGCTTAATATGTTATCTAGTTCAATTGCCAGTACTAGAAAATAAAAGGGTCTATATATACACTACATGAACTAAAACAACATCAACCACTAAAATGCTCTGACAACCCTGGATAGGAAGAGGGACAATTTGAGAGAAGCTTCTAGGGAGGTATTGGGCTGCTGAAAGAACTCTGTCTCACCAATTCCTATATTCCAGGTATGGCTTATATAGATTGCCTCATTAAATCCCTTGTGATAGATTTATAAGAGAAAAAAGTTAATACAGGACACATAATTCATAGGATTATTTTATAATATTCATCTAAAAGTTAAATGCAAAATAGTGCTGAAGATCTGTCCATACATTACAGACCAAAATATCCAGCCAAGGGCCTACATCCCATGGCAATATCCTAAATGAGACCACCTGGAGACATAGAGTCCACAACAATGTTCCATGCAAGACTGTATCAAGCGTCTATACTGGAAATGCCCAAAGAACAGTGGTAGAAGCTAGAAAGTCTGATGATGAGAGCAGCTGAGTTCATCATTTCAGGAAAACCAGCATAGCAAGCTTCTCCAGAAGAACCAACAGCACACCATCTTCCCTTCCAGCTGTTTTTATGGTGCCAGCAATAATCCTCAAGTGGACCACCCACACTAAGCACAATGAGGCTACATATTCATCAGATAAAGTCTTACACTGTATGTATAATCATAAACATTTTTAGGCTACAGAAAATGGATGCTCTTCAGATTCAGGATCCACTGGGCTGCTGCAAGCACAGCTGGGCTCAAAAAAGGACCAGAGGGTACAGATAAAACCACTTTAGGATCTGGCACGCCCAGAAGACAGACAAGATCCTGTCATGACAACCCCAACAGTTCTACCCTTACAAAGAAGGGTGATAAAACTGGGGTGTTAAGCAAGGATTTTACCCTAAGAAAAGAGAAAACACCATAGAATAAGGGGGAAAAATAGGGGAACAGACTAACTAGAAAAGAATATAGAGAGGGTATAACTGAAGAGTACAAACTCAAGAAAACACAGGACACAAAAAAGGCTTCTCTGATTTGTATTATACAAACAGGAGCAAATTCTTGTCAAATAACTACTTCTCTTTGCAATGAGAAAACCATTAACATAAACCAATCTTCCAGCATTTTTATAGTGAGTAGGAATACTATAACCACAGAATTCTATCACACTTCAGCATTTAATTTTGTAAACATGAACACTATTACATAAGTCTCCACTAACTTCTTTTCTGCCACTGTAGCTACAGACCACCACAGTACTTTAAAAGGAGACAGGTAGGACTACTGTATTGAAACTATGTTACATGCAATAAAATATCAATAAACAAAAGTGCCTTTATCAACAGCTAATCCCCTTGCTTTAAGGATATGCTGTCACAAACATCCTCTATAAAATCTCAAGACTTATGTCCAGGGTAATAGGGTACTTCCTTTTCACTTTTGTTTGACTTTCAAGAATCTAGAAGAGAAGGACCAAGTTTCCCCATATATTAATGAATGAAACTATATTTTCCAAATAAAAAAACAAAAGAGGTGAGGTTTAGTTTGGTTTACTGGTCTGGAGAATTTAGCCCATGGTCAGCTACCTTCAAGGCAAGAACATCATGGCAGGTCATGGCAAAGCAAAGATGCTTAGTTCATGGTGGCTGGAAATAAATCTAGGGAAGAGTACCAGAAAGTGGGTAGTGATGACAAAGATCCCCAAGGCCACACCCCTAGGGCCCACCCAGACACAACCAAAAGTGTGCTTAACTCATCTCCTCAGTGACTCCCACAACAATCAGATTGACACAATTAAGCCTAACCACCACATAAATATTTTTTATTTATTTCTTGTCTCCATGGTTTTGCATGCAGACTATTTTGGGATCAAGGACTATTTACTTCCAAGGCACTACCTCAGCACTACATAAAAGCAGCTCACAAATAAACTACCTCAGTGCCAACCATGGCCACCATGAAAAGTTCAGGCTCCAGGTCATGAAGATATAACTATAAAAGTCACTTCCCAAGGCTTGATGGTCACCAAAACTAGTCACAATCTATTCCATTGTTAAGTTTAATTTCACTTTTTATTCAGGCTCCAAGAATATAGACAACAATAATAACTCCTCTATTACAGAAACCTTCTCAGATCTACCTCTAACCTATAGAAAGCCTCCTAGTTTTGTGAAGTCCTGTGATGTTTGATACAAAATAGGGCCAGAGCCCAACTGGCTGCTACTGTAGTCCTCAATAAGGACTCAACTACAGCTCACCTTCTGACCCATGGAGGACTGTCCAATACACAGTTTCTGAAAAGAAGGAAGCAGAGGTCATATAGTCAGTGGCCATCAGCAGAAGACAGGTGGCAAAAGATTTCCAGAAGGAACTATGCTCTCTCCCCAGATGTAACACAGAGATTCCATAGTTGCTATATTAGCTTTCTGTTGCTATAACAAATACCTTAGATAAAGCAACTTAAAAAGAGGAAAAGTTACTTTTAGTTCACAATTTTGGAGGTTTCAGTCCATGTCAGACATAGGACAGCGTGGAAGGAGCACATAGCTGAGCAAGCCACTTACCTCATAGCCAGGATAAGAAAAAGAAAGGAGCTAAATTTCCACGGTGTCCTTCATCCCTGTGACATAAGGCCTCCCATGAGCTCCAACTGCTAAATGTTCATGGGTTAGTGCCAAGTGTAACACATAAACCTTTTGGAAATATTACAGATCCAAACTGAAGCAGGTGCCAAGAGAAAGCACTGTCTCTCCTCAACATTGTATCATGGCTCAGTATGAAGCTTGAAGATCAACTTGATGAGACACATCCTTAGCTAGAATGGGACAATGGATGAGAGTGATATTTCAAGCCTTGAAGAAGCAAACAATAACATCTCTTCCAGTTTGCAAGTGTGAATGTAAAGAAAATTTCTTAACTTTATATATTCCCTTTGGCAATCATTAATCTTCAGTTATTCTCCTTAAACTAATCAAAAATTTAGAACTCCGTTGCATTCCCATTACTCACCTCTCTATTTGGTGAATTAACCAGAAAGTTAAATAAGAAAAATAAACAAACAGCAAGGTCGCAAGCATCCAGGCTGAAGTCAGCAGTGTGGCTTCTAAACACACTGGGCTCACCACTGTAGATTTAATCAGAGCCCGAGGCAAGACCTGGCTTCCTTGGCTGTGGGCCACAAGAACAGGGCTGCAACTCTCCTAGTGGGTTTGGATCATGGTGGACACTCTGCAGAAAATGTCATCCATGTTCTGCCAATGCAGTGTTCGATACACCTGGGCCTCCCAGTCATACATGTAGCATTTTGCACAGGCACATATTTCTACAGTCTGAGGAGCTCCAAACAGCACATCCTTCTGAAAAGGAACAAACTATGCCACAAGAAGGGAGGATTATGGAGAGGCTAACTTCAAACCTATTTATCCCCAGCCATCTTGATTCTTGCCAGATGGCCTAGCCATTGTGCCACTGCCTCCAGACCAAAGGCGCCACTAACACAGAACCCACATGAAAGGGGCCCACAGTGCACACGAGCAACGTGGAAGTCCTCCTTCCCACACACTCTTCATGCCTCAGCCTACCTATCTTCCTCTAAACCTCATCAACTTAAAGAAACCAGTCTGACTGTATGATATCTCAATTTTCTAGCCTATATGTAATCTCAAGAAAGCCCTATGCAGATGAAATAGAAGCCCTTTGGCATAATTTCTTATCAATTTTGTAGCCTATAAATGTCTCAGAACACAAGATTACAGTCAGAAGTCACATTTTCCTTTATAGTATTCTTTTTTAAAAAATGTCTATTAATCATCTAAGACCAAGGATCAGAGGTAAAAAAAAGCCCTCAAGGGGCTTTAGTCAAGTCAGTCAGCATCTTAAACTAAGAGGCTTGACCAAAAAGCTCTGCAGAGTCCCTCCCAGCTTTCTTGTTCCCCAGTCTCTGCACTACTGCCAAGAGAGGAATGAAGTATTCTGGAATGTTCTGCATCCCTGAACAGATGATTTTTAAATTCTACATTCATACATCTCAGGCTGTCACTATACGACTTATCTCCATCCTGCCAACCATGAACCACTTCTACCCCACAGTCTATTTATCAGCCAAAGTAGTGCCCTCATCCCGAAGACTCACTGGTATGCATATCTCACACTTCTTGGCATAAAGACCCTCCATACACAGGAAATCTGATCCCTTCAGATTCTACAGAAAGCCAGCAGCAGGGCTAACAAGCCTTCCTCATCTGTTGCCTGGGTTTGTTTATTTCTTCTTCATCAACTCCCAGCATTTCTGACATTGCCCTTCAACTTCCTGAAAATAGCAGGAAGAAAACCTTTTAAGAGGCACTAAAGTACAGCCAACTTCTGATTAGCCAAAGTCATGAAGGAAAGGGACAACACACTGCCAAAGCAAAAGACTCTTGCCCCCAAGGACTACAGGACAATGACTCTCTCTCTAAGATGTGGAGAAGCATTACTGAAACAAGTGATGACCTGTCCTCACTGTTCTCACCCCAGGAGTTCCCCTCAGATATTTCAGGAAAACATTTGGCAGCAGGCTCACCTTCTGGAAGTTCCCAAAGACAACAGGTCCAGAAAGAGACAGAAAAGGAGCCTCCATTGTTAAGTTGCAGACAGAAAATAGTTCCTCAATCAGATGAGAACACATATTTGTGTATGAAATATGCAAATTTAAGCTATGATTAAATGCACTTAACAGTAGTAAATAGGATTTATATCAGCACAACTCAAGACAAGTTCTCTTGTTTTCTGAGCTAAGTCCACAAATGCTATGCAGAAATTTACAAAGTTGAAGAGACTCAGGATACAAGAAAGCAACTGGGTATGGACCAAAAAAGTGTAAATGAGACAAGGTGAACAGTGGGTACCACATCCTACCTTATCCCAGGTACCCTAGATCAGACACACAAACAGCCCTTAAACCCACTCCTCCCCAATCTCCTTGAGCTCCCCCTCCCTTCCTTCTGGTCACTCTACCCCTCATCAGGAAGAAAGCAAGGCTGCCTTGGGGAATGGTGCCAGCTGGTGGCTGGTACAAAGAACTGTCCACGCTTCACCACTTTTCCTTCCTTTCTTGGAAGAATTTTTAAAGCTTTCCTCCCTCTGACCCCTTCCTCCTCTCACTTTGTTCTTCATAATGATTACGCAAAAAGTTTAATTTGAAAGTCATAATTCTAGGGAAGAAATTCTGATCTCTTACTTCCCTACTGGGAGACCTGGTAAGTCACACAGCCTCTCTCTGCCTCTCCCTTCTCTGTATAGGAACATGTACAGAAACCTGCCTACCCAGCAGGACTTTCAGGATAGAACAGATATGAACTCACACCATAAACAGAACAGCACTCATTAAACAGCAGACACAGTTCTCACTTTCCTGCTAATTCACCACGTGCTCTGAGGTTGTGCACATCACTCAGCTCCAAAGAATGCGATGATCATCATACTCCAAATAAATCAAATCAACAACAGACAAGCGTTCCTCAGAGGTGAAAGAATCCCAAATCTAAATGAGCTCTCTTGCCTGATAAGATTTATTTTTCAGATTGAACATCATGATTTTGAGAAGCTAGCGGTCATATGTGGAGACTTCCAGCCACTAGCCTCTTACTTATGACAGGAGCAACCTTACATTCCTGACCATAGTGCCCTAGAGGATACTCTGGCTCCCAAGCCCACTCAGGCTCTATGGAAACCTTAGTCTTAGGTTTATCCGAAAGGAAATAGCCTTGAGAGGCTCTGCCCCCTCCCCAAATGCCATGTGCTATGATAAAGATCTCAAAAGGGCTAAAGAAATTATCTCCTTTCCCTTTTACTCCTCAGTAACAACCACAAAATTAGATAAAGTGACCCCCTGATCCTCTCATTTAAAGACTTCTTTATTGCTTTCAACCTCAATTCTTTCTCCTTTAAATGAATATGAGACCCCAAAGACCCACAGGCCAATGGGATTAGTGATTGATGGCTTCTTCCTCCTGGCCTGCTCTCCAGAGGGAGCTCCTCCATCCCCTAGGGTGGGGTCACAATCAGTTCAATCTTCATGCTTCAGAGACAGTCTCCTTTGAACAAGATCAAATGTTTCCCTACTGAGGCCTGGTACTCTGCTCAAAGGAGCAGCAGCCCCTTCTCACTTGGAGCATTAGTGTCAACTCAGCCAGAAAGCCCATGGCAAAAGGAGGGGGTCTGTGTGGTTAATTGTCCACCAGGCTGATACACAGATCCACTCAGGCCAGCACCTTGGGAGGGCTGATCACTGCCATAAAATGTTAAGTGCACTTTGAACCCAGAAATAAGGAGAATGAGAACTGTTTTCTCCAGCCTGCTGGGCTGCAATGGGGGCTACAACTGTTTGTTTTCTTTTTCAGATGGTAGCCATAAAGGGAAGAGTTCTCCAGTGAATGCGGAGGAGATGCACAAGGGAAGGCACCAGAGCTCCCCATCAGGAAATCAGCTTCAGCAAAGGCTACAGGGAGCCACGCAAGGCTTTCTGGATCTTAGGAAGGCACCTGAGAGGACAGGACTCCAGAATCCAGTACTTAATGGTTTCATAAGAGAATGATCCACAAAGAAAAAGAGTCATTGATAATTCAGAGGATTTGCCTTGTACTTTTTTTTTTTTTTTTTTTTTTTTTTTT
>NDGN010339515.1:0-15700 GCA_002564285.1 Tympanoctomys barrerae
CAACATCTTCAACAAGAGCAAGTGTCAGAACTGCTTCAAGCCCCGCGAGTCGCATCTGCTCAATGACGAGGACCTGACTCAGGTGAGCGGCCGGGGCGGGCGCCGCGAGGTCGCGGCCCAGGAGACCCGGTCCTGCGCCGAGACGCGCCCGGGGACGGGCTGGGGGCGGTGGCGCCTGGGAAGGCCGCCGGGAAAATAAAAATGGAGCAGAAAAAAAATGTGCGTGAGTGAGCACAGTGGTGGCGGCGAAATGGGGTTGTAGATGCAGTCGGGAGAGCCCTGACAGAGCTGGGACAAAGGGAAAAATCCTCAAGCAATCCGAAAAATAACATCCTTTCCCGTTCCCATACCCCTGCCGTGTGATTCACGCTTTTTGGTTACTCAGAAATGCTTCGTTCTTCTCACTAGGAACAAAGCGCCTGGGGGTTGCTTACTGCTGTGCAGGACCCCCCTCCGACTCTGTCTTAGGGCCAGACTCAGGCTTGTCCACCAGAGTGCCCAGGGCTTGTCTTGTCTGGGTGGACCATGGGCTTCGCCCTGTGAGGTTAAGCCGTTGTCACCATCTGGGACTGGAGAGAGATGGAGGATCTCCAGGGTTGGGAGAACGTTGCTCGTGAATGTAAACCAGAAGCTTTTGCTGAGGGGAGAGGTGCTGCTTTTATTCCTTTTCCCTCCTAGTTCAGTGGGCTCATGAATCGAGTCCTGGGAAAGTTGGTTCATTCCTGCAGGTCTTGCTGACAGTGGAGGGCTTTGGACTTGTTTAGTGGCTCCAGCGCCTGAGAGCCACAGACATGAAAACCATAGTCCTGGGCCCCCACCCTGGAATGATTTAGGAGAGGAGAGATTTGTGTTGGGAAAGGTCTCCAAAGCTTGATTGCAGTCCCCACTGTCATTGGACGCTCCCTCTTCTGCCTTCCAGTCTCATTGCTCTCTGAGCTGCTGGTGTTGAGGATCCTAAGGGACCTTGGGTTGTACCTGTACACCCTCCCTGTCCTGCCCCACATGCTCCGGTTCTCATCACAGCTTTCTCACAACTCCCTGCATGAGGCCAGGGAAGCTCCCTTTACTTTCCAGTTCAGTGTGACCCAGTTGTATCACTCCTTTTGCATCTCCTCAACATAAAACAAAATACCTCTTAGAAACATGGCTTAGAAGCGCCCAGGCCTGGTGTTTTTAATGCCACTTAAATGCAAGTGGGATTTGATTTGTTTACAGGGCCGACTGGAGTGGGGTGGCAGGGCAGGGGTTATGGCCTAGGGCTTACTAGTCTTGGACCCACAGCGGCCGGGCAGCCAGGCAGCAGTGGTGCTCAGCAGTGGTGTGCTGGGCCAGGCATCCAACAGACAGAAGAGCAGGAAGCTTCATCAAACTCTCAAGCCTTCAAAGCCACAGACTGTGAGACAGGTCAGGTTAAGAAAGACAGAACACCCAAGGTGTTCTTAAGGGTAGAAGGTGAGCTTTGAAGAAAGAAAAACTCAAACGTCTATTCTCATCTGGGTGTTTTTTTCCTGGGAAACAGTTTGTGTTGAGGAGGAGCTGGGAGACTTTTCTTCTAGTCTTGGCTGTCACTTTAAGTAGTATGACCTTGAGCAAGTGTGGGGGGTTCCCTCTGTATTTTAATTTACTTATCTGTGAATTGGTGATAGTGATCCCAGGCTTACTTTCACCATAGAACTGTTGTGAAAAGCAAAGAAGTATATTTTATTAAAGTTTTTCCTCTTACAGTTTAACAAACAAACCAAAAAAAAAAAAAATAGCCCACAGATTGTCAACTTTGATTTAAGAAGTTTCTGGATTTTGGCAAAGGACCGCTTTAAGAAAGGTTTGTGTGTCCTGGTTTTTAAATAATTGCCAAAATTGGTAAATTAGGCATTTATGCCATGAGGGTGGGTGGGTTTTCTGATTTTTAAGCTCTGATAGACTATAGAGGAATCTGCATATTTGAATTGGTACTATTTTTTTAAATTGTTGGTTATTAATTGGATTTGGGAGAGAGGCAAATATAAAATACTGTAGTATTTCACTGTATTCAAAGTTGAATTGTGGGTTTTGAAACAGGGCTGAGACCTCCAGGTCTCAGCCTGCAGTGATAATTTTTGAAATAATGAGCGGGGTTATTTGTGCTGGGAGAGATTAGTTTAGCGTTCCACCTCCTGGGATCTTTCAGGAAGAAACTGCTCTTGAAAAGTGTGGAGGGAGACTCAGGGCTGCTGCCAACGGCCTTGCTGCGGCTCTCGGCATCCGGCCCTCCCCCACCCTCTTGCCTTCATCCTTCTGTCTGTATTAGAAAACCTCAGCCAATTGGTTCCCATCACTCTTCCCCCCAACCCCCTGCTTCCTGCTGCCCCTCCCCACCCTCAGCTTATTTTAGATTGTCCATAGACCATCCAAGCTGGAAGATAAATTAGTGATCATCAAGGCCACCCCTGTCTTTGATAGGCACAGGCACCCAACCCAGAGGGGTGGGACAGCTTTGCGGCTTTGCTCTTGGGATGTTGTCTTCCCAGGAGCTGACATTCCTCTCAGCATTCTGATTTGGGTTTTATTTCTTCAGCTGTGGGCTTTATTTGTTTGTTTTTCTCCAAGAGAGGTACAGTAACTTTTTCCAAGGCCTACTTTGTATTGTGGCATCAGATCTGGAAGGGACTAGGAGATCAGCTAATCTAACCACTTCCTTTTACCAGTGAGAAGACTGAAACTTGGAGAAGGGAAGCAACTTTTTCAGTGCAAGGAAGGCCAGAATTCTTAAACCACATTTATTTCTGTTTTCTGGGTCTATGAGTACATCCCAAGGGCACATTATGAGAGCAGTGTCAAAGATGGTTATGTTCCAGAAGGTGCTCAGGAATGCTGTTCTCTGGCAGAAAAGTTCGTTGCCTTCTCATCACTGGAATTCACAGTGGTGTGGTATAAGTAATGAGGTGTAGTCCAGTATCTTGCAGTTCCAGATCCCTCATTTACAGAGCCCTGTTTTCTTTCAGTTGTCCTGTGCATTTCTCTGTGTACATGTAAATTCAGCTGTACCTTTAAACCTTTTAAGACTTGAACTGTGTGCATGTATTTGCACTGTAATGATTTTCACCCCCTGCTTAACAGTATTTAAGAGTTTTTTTCCTGATGTTACATATAGGTATACTAGTCATTTTACCTGTTGGACTATAGGGATGTAGTGCTAACATAATCCATCTCTCACTGATGGGCATTGAGGTCACTGATGAGTTTTGCTGTTATAAATAGTGAATGCTTTAAGCAAACGGCTGTATAAATGCTTTTGGGTGTGTGCTTATGAGCACGAATACAAGTATTTCTCTGGAGCAGATACCTAAAAATAGAATGGCTGGGTTGACATCAAGTGCACTACATTTTTTTTTTTTAGAGATACTACCAAATTGCCTTCCAAAAAAGGCTGTGTTGTAACATTTCCAGGACTAGATATTATGAAATGATTTAATTCTTTAATAATTGCCAGTGGAGAGCCAGGGATAGCTCAGCAGCACAGTGCCTGCCTAGCAAGAATGAGGTCATGAGTTCAGTTCCCAGTACCAAAAAGAAAACCAGTGAGATTAAGCCTCTGCAATATTTGTTGAGGGGCTTGTTTTGTTTTGTTTTTGATGTATTACATGTTTGTGTTGTTTGGCTGTTTTTCTGTTGGGTTAAAGTTACCCACCCTTTGTACGGGCCTTCTATATATGTTTTTGTTTTTCATTTATGTATTTGGTACAGGGTCTGTCTATGCAGCTTGGGTTTGTGGTGATCTTCATGTTTTCAGCCTCCTCAGCGCTGGGATTACAAGCATGCGCCACCACGCCTAGACTAGGTCACTTGCTCAGCACATCCCAGGGACAGGGCTGGTGCAGCATGCAGGACTGTCAATTGGACTGGCCCTTGCACTTGCCAAAGCAGGTGCTTAGTCCACTGAGCTACCTCTTTGGCCTTTATATGTTTTGGGTCAGGGATCTGCAAATCTTTTCTATATAAAGTGAGATAGCAGATATTTTAGCCTTTATGTGCCGTGTAGTCTCTGTGGCAACTATGAAACTTGGTCATCACGGTGCAAAATGAGTTGTAGATAATATATAAACTAACAAGTATGTGTTCCAATAAAAAACTTTATTTAGAAAAATAGGCAGCTGTCTGGATGGAGCATATGAGCATAGTTTGTGCAACCTTTTCTAAATAGTAATCTGATGCTCATACGTGGCCAGTAGTTTTTCAAAGTGTCAGTTTTCTCTTTACCTCTGGTTGATTTTCTTTTTTACCTGGTAGACCTTCAATGAATGTAGTTGGGGCTGGGGATATAGTTTAGGGATAGATGGTAGATGGTCAGCTTAGCATATGCAAGGTCCTGGCTTTAATCTCCAGCACCAAAGTAATATAGAATACAATGAATGTAATTAAATTTCTATTTTCTTTTTAGTTTTTAAATTTTTATTTATTGATTTGGTACAGGATCTCACTGTACATCGTAGTGCTCCTCCTGTCTCAGTCTCCCCAGTGCTGGGAAATACGCATGCACAACCATTCCAGGTTTTGGTGGCCAGCAATGGTGTACCTCAGGGTTCCGGGGCTGACGTGGCATAAGGTGCCAGGAATTGAACTCAGATCCTTGTGCTTACCAGCCAGGTGCTTGCTATTTCCCCAACCCTCTATTTTTTTTTTTTTTAATGGTTTGTAATTTCATATCTCATATATAAGAAGGGCCTTGGTCAAGATTTTTTAATAGTCTCTAAAACTTAGTTCTTTTGTAGTTTATGCTTAGCTTTAAAATTTTCTCAGACTTGTTTTCAAGAAAATCATGTGGCTAAAGGTAGATCTGGTGGAGGTTATGGAAGAAGTCCAGGTATATTGCTTGCTATACAGGTCTTTTCTCTACAGTATTGTGGGTTGAGGATGTCCAGGAGGATGGAAGTACCTATAACAGAAATTAGGACTAACAGATTTATAATAGATTTAAGGTTGAGAAGGGATAAAAAATATGCTGGTAAGTTTGAGCTTGTGAAGATGGATGTCCAGTGTAGTTTGGAGGCGTCGTGCACCCAGGCATTAGGAGATGATGATTGGTGCCCAGGGGAAAGTGGGGCTGGGTTCCTTTATGTGGAGGTGATTGCTGGAGTCATGGGAGTGAGTGTCATTATTTAGGAGGAAAGAGCCAGTAGAGGGAACAAACATGTGATAGTTGTATAGAAGAGGGGGAGCCATGAGGGAGGCTGGGATGTAGATCAGAGAAAGTTGGTGATTAGTAGTAGAAGCAGGTCTGGGCTGCAAGGCTCTCAGCATCAGAATGGGTCTTTAAGATTCTTAGTTCTTCTGCCTCTCTGTGGAAGGAGCCACTGTGTCCAAACTCTAGTCTTTTGCCTTTCTCTACTATATTAATGGGAGATAGGAAAGAGTTTTTTGTTTTGTTTTTGTGGGGTTTTTGTTGTTGTTGTTGTTTGTTTGTTTTGGGGGAGGGGTCTACAGGGTGTTCAGGGTCTCACTACTACTGGATCGGACTCATAGTGATCTGCCTGTTTATAGCCTCCCAAGTGCTGGGATTATAGGCACGTGCCACCATGCCTAGTCTCTTTCCTTTTTTTTTTTTTTTTTTTTGTGTGGAACCAGGGATTGAACTCAGATGCCTGCGCTTGCCAGGCAAGTGCTTATTCTACTGAGCCATGAACTCCTGGCTTAATGGGAGATAAGTTGAATCTCCTTTCTCAGGTCTCAGTTTCTCTATCTGAAAATGAAGTTGGGTTTGATCTGTTCTGGGCCCCTTAGTCCCCTTGATCTGATGACGTTCTTAAATATGCTCATTTTTTAAAAGGTGAGGGCCAGAGAGAGAGCTCAGCAGTCTAAGCATCTGCCTAGGCAAGTACAAGGACCCAGGTTCAATCTCCAGTACCTCATGCTATGCTGGCCCTGCTCAAGGTGCATTGAGCCAGCCACCAAGACCAGACATGGTGATATATGCCTGTAATCCCAGCCTTGAGGAGGCTGAAACAGGAGGATCAGTAAGAGTCTAAGCTGTATGGTGAGACTTAGTACCAAATACATAAATTTTTGTTAAAAAATATTAAAAGATTAGTAATACTAATTAGTAATACGAATTATTTCTTTTGTAAGTGGTATTAAAGAAGATTATACATTGCGTGGTGCATTATTTGACAGAGGGTGTGTGAACACCCCAAACACACATAGTTGCACTATAAAGAGCTGAAAAGCATATGAAAAGGTGGTCAATGTTATTAGTCATTAGGAAAATGCAAAGCAAGACCACAGTGTGATATCACTTGATATCCATTAGGATGGCTGAAATTCTAAAAACCCATTTTATGCATGTTCAAGAAAATACAAAAAAATTAGAATCCTCTTGCAAGTTCAGCAGGTCCTCCATAAATACAGAATTACTGTATAAGTTAGCAATTCCACTCTGAGGTATATCCCCAAAAGCATTAAAAACTTGCATGTTTAAAGCAGTGTTTGTGCTTACAAGCAGGCTCAGGAGCTGGAGGTTCAATCCCCGAGCCTGCTTTGCCAGCCCCACCCCTGGGGCACACTGAGACAGCAATTGAGACTGGGCCTGGTGGGACGCCTGTAATCCCAGCTTTTGGGAGGCTGTAAACAGGCGGATCACTATGAGTCCATCCGATGCAGTAGTAGTGAGACCCTGAACACCCTGTATACCCTTCCCTAAAATAAAAAAAAACCCCAAACAAACCAGTGCTTGTATGTGAATGCTCATGACAGCACTATTTGAAGTAGCCAAGAGATAGCAACAATCCACATATCTATCAATGGATGAGTGGATAAACAACTTCTGTTTCTCTACAATGGAGTATCATATGATCTCAAAGGAACAAAGTACTGAGACACCTTACCACTTAGATGAACCTAAAGAATATGATGCCAAAGAAAAGAATATGCACAGAAGGATACATAGAGTGTGATTCCATTTTTATGATAAGTCTCAAATAGGTAAATCCATAGAAACAGATTAGCCGTTAGCAGAGCTGTGAAAAGGGTGGTGATGAGTGACTAATAGTTGAATTGGGAGTTCTTTTTTTAGGATGATGAAATGTTTCAGAACTAGAGGGGAGGGCTCATTATACAACATTGTGAAATATACTAAATGCCACTGAATTGTTCTCTTAAAATTGTTTTTATGTTCTATGAATTTTATCTCAAAAATGAAAAAAAGGAATATGTAAAAATTATACCACACATACCTCATACTTGTATTCCTTTTGTCATCTAGTGTAAGTACTGAATTATTTCTAAAATCTGGACCAGGATTGGAAAACTTTTTCTTAAAGGGCCAGGTAGTAAGTATTTTGTAGGCCAGCAGGCAAAATTGAGGCATTTATGTAGGTATATAACCATTTAAAAATGTAAAAATCATTCTTGGTTTTGAGCCTTTAAAAAGCAGATGGCAGGCTAGATTTGGCATATGAGTATACCTTGCCAAACCCTGTTCTACCACCACTGTCTCATTGAGCTATAATGAAAGCTACGTATGATTTAAACTTTTATAATTGCCCATTAAAAAGTGAAAAGAAATGAAATTGATTTTAGTTATATTTTTCTTTAACCAGATATATCTAAAATAGTATCATGTCAACACATAAGGTAAGTTATGGGCGTCTTTATTTTACCTTACGGCACAATTGAGTTGAGACCAGCCACCGTCCTAGTGCCAGTGGTCCCTGTTGTTGGTTCTTGCAGTCCTGGCCCACACACAGCTGGAGCCTCTGTACCTGGTAGATATATTTGGTTGTTTTTTTGGGGGGGGGTTTGGTAGATATATTTGTGCTGCTGCTTCTCTCTTCTTTTTCCTGGTGGAGTTCTAGAGATGGCCTAGGATGAGAAGGTTCCTGGAGAGCTGGGTCTGTTCTATCTCTTGGTCCTATTTATGCCTCCTCTTTTTCTTCCCTTGCCTTTGGTTTCCTTTTACCAAGTTTTGGGGGTTCTGTGAATATCACATCTTTGGTAAATCGTTTGGTGTTTTTGGAAGTTTTCTTTGGATTCTGATCCTACCCCTATTCAGAGGCAGAAGGGAGTAGGATTCTGGTTGGAGCCCAGTGGGATTGTTCCCAGAACTGCCTGTGGGGAGTGAGTGAAAGTGAAAGGGGGGCTGGCCTCCACGTGTCTCCTCTCCCCCCAATACCAGCCAGGTGAACTGTGTGTCGTGGCCCTTTGTACTCACCTGGTGTTTGACAGTTGCCTCTTAGCTCTTGTCCTTGAGTGCTAACATATTTCTTGACCTTTTTCTCCAAATTTTGTTTCTCTATGTTGTCTTCTTGGCACAAATATACAAGTTGATCCAAGAGGGTGATTTTAGGGTCTTGTACCTGTGTAGTGGATGCCCACATTCCTTTCGCAGGGAAGTTGTTGTGTTCTGATGCAGCCATGTAATTTCTGAGCCCTCCATGGTGATTACTAGTACAGCAAGTGTGCTGGGGTCCTCGCTTGGGGGAGGAACCCTCATTTGAGGTATCTCTAGACTACAGGGACCCTGATCTGTTCGGCTGAAATCAAGGAGTTTGACTTTTAGTTACACTTAAACTGTTCTCAAGCTGCTATTTAACCTTAAAGTAGGAAGAGAGCCCTTCAGCCTGGTAAAAGAAACACACCTGCTGCCCAGTGCCAGAGCTGTGGGGAGGCTCAGGGTGAGATACAGGAGCACTGGATGCTAATTTGGAAGCATTCACCCTATGAAAACAGACCCTTCTTTTGTCCTGGGAAACTTGTTCTCCCAGGCTGCCCTTTCCTGCCTGCATGACACAGTTGGACCAGTTCAATGGTTTTCAGGCTTTCATTAAATCCTGGAGCCTTTTCTCAAAGGAATCTCATACACAAGTACAGTGTATGACACCGGAAAAGCAGCAGGGCTGTGGATGATGGGTGAAGCCTGGAACTTCATGTCCTGCCTGGAGGTCGTTTCTGTCCTAGATTTTGTGCTTGTTCCAGCTTTAGCTATTGAAGTGGTCTCACAGCTGCCCTGAGACCAAGCAACACTGATCTGCACTGCTTCTATATAGCACTGTCACTTCCTTTAGGGATAATGACCTCTAGGGGATTGGTTTGCTGGTGATTTGTCTCTGGAGGCTGGAACTGGAATCTTCCAAACCACTCAGTGGTTTTCTCAGTCCAGGTCATCCTAGTTCACATGGAAACCACAGCCTGGTTCTTGCCTGGAGCCATTAAGCATTCTGGTTCCTTCCTTCCCTGGGGCTCAGCTTGGGGGTTGCATGTTACACTGGACAGTGGCTCTGGATGGCCTATAGGAATGGCCCTCAGCAGCCTCCTGAGCTTCTCCATTCTGAGTCAGGTGTTGTGATCTCACACAAGCCTTGTAGGCTAGGGGGTGCGGGGTGGGGGGGAGGAGAATGGGGCTGGTGAAAGCATGCCTCTCTACTCCTTAGCCAAGAAGGGAACACTGTTTCTGAGAGACTGATAACCAGCCCAAAGCCACTAAGCCATTCTGCAGTGGCCCTATGATAGCGTGCCCAGTTCTGTGAAGCTCCTGTGCTAGCCTTCATCCCAGGTCTGCACTTTCTCCTTCCCCGTGGTGGGACCATTTAACTGACAAACATGGTACTGTTTTTGTCTGGCTAGGGAAAATTGGTGGTAAAGCTGGTGTATTGCAAAATAAATCACAGCAGTCACCAGGGATATAACTCAGTGTCATAAGTATGTGCCTGGCAAGGTCCCAAGTTCGATCCTCAGTACTGCCAAAAAAAAAAAAAAAATCAGCAGTGTACTGGATTTCTAGCTTCTAGCCTTGAGGGGAGGAACCTTCAGGGGGTGTGCAGCAACCCCCACACCCCATTAAGCAGGTAAGGGATTGTCTCTTTAATAGGTGGAACAGCTGAAACCTTAGAGATCCAGCAGCTTGCCTAGGCCATAGGAAGCCCAATGTGGATTTTTCCAAAGTCCTGTTTGGTCTTCCTGACTCTGATAAGTGTTAATCTTTGCTATCAGGAATAGAGCCATACCCTAAGTTGAATTCCTTAGTTCTGGGGTGTGAGGTAGGGCGTGTGTGGGTGGTGGTGCAGGGCAGTGCACAGGTCATTGCCCAGGTTGTTAGCTCTTAGCTGTAGGGAACCTCACATCCCCCACACAGACTGCTGGCCTGTGGTAGTAACCACACCTTTGAGACTGCTCTGAACAGGAAGCACCGTTTTTTGTCCTGAAAGAAAAATTCAAAATTGGGAAATACCCATGTCCTTGGTCTCTGTAGGTTTTTGAAGCACTTTTTTTAAACAAACCCACGAAACTCTATGGTACACTTTTCTGCATGCAATTTCTCAGCACGTCCTGGTCCTGCATGCGGCTAAAGGAGCCATTGGAAGTGGGAGCAGCTTTTGAGAGCCCCACCTGAACCAGAGAAAGGGTCATGTCTCCAAGGTCCCTTGGCATATACCCAGAACTTAACTGTCAGTTATGTGAGCCACTTGTTGGGTGAGAGCCTCGGGATGCTGTGGGATCAGGGCGTGTGCATGGTTCCTGCTTGGAGATGTATTCTCATCTAGAAATCTGGCAGTCCTGCTTTTCATTTTAGTGTGCAAGGTAAGAGGAATTGGGAGAAGGATGTTTCAGCTCAGGTTTGGGCTCACATTCACCATTTTCCATGTTGATTGAGTAGACTTCTTTGAGTTTAGTGTTTATGCCCTCAACTGAGAGGTGGGACTTACAATACCACCCATCTTTATGTGCCTATGAAGCTCATGGAGGATGAATTCAAAGCCCTCAGCAACTACAGGATGCACTGGAAGGATCGAGTTTATAAATACCAGGCTATATAGTGAATGTTCAGTAAATGGGATATGTTTTACAATACTGACAATTCAATGTAGAACCCACATGTGGGACATGGACCCTACCCTTGAGAATGTGCTCATTTAGCATGCCAGCTTAGCTACTCAGAAAT
The DNA here is from genome assembly GCA_002564285.1 of Tympanoctomys barrerae. NCBI lineage: Eukaryota > Metazoa > Chordata > Mammalia > Rodentia > Octodontidae > Tympanoctomys > Tympanoctomys barrerae. Next base: position 10,910 of record NDGN010339515.1, read on the forward strand.
AGCCTCTGTGGCCAAGCCCTGGGCCAGCTAGGACAGGTACCATGCAGGGAATGGCAAGTGCCTTGTCTTCCCTGTTCCTACACAGAGGATAAGAGATTCAAGCAAGAGGATCCTCAGAGATCTTGGGCTCCAAACTGAGCTACAGTTGAGAAAATGGGCCCATGTCTGCCTCTGTGATTTTTTTTTTTTTTTTTTGAGAGCTATCTCAAACCTCTGTTTTCTTTCTAAAGAGCTGCTCCTCACCACTAGCACTTTTCTCTCCAAGGGGACCAGAGGGACATAGTCATTTTGCTTACATGGGTTTAGTTTTCAGAACATTTAAAATGAACTGTTCTTAAAAATTTTTAGAGGTAGGTGCTAGGCATGGTGGCACATGCCTGTAATCCCAGCACTCAGGAGATTGATGCAGGAGGATACCTGTGAGTTCAAGGCCAGCCTGGGGACTCCATAGTGAGTTCAAGGCCAGCGTGTACTACATAGCAAGGCCCCATGTCAAAAAAGAAAAGAAAAAATTTTAGAGGTAATAAGTGAAGTGGCCAGGTGCCGTCAGACTGGAATTTAAACCTCAGTAGCCATATCAGAACCCCCCTTCAGCCTAGAGATGTGCATTGTACGAGTCTTGATTTGAGAAGTGGCTCAGCAGGAAAGTGTGTGGGTTGCCATTACAAAGTGGGAGAAGATTTAGAGAAGCTGAGCTTTTAGGCTATTGTCTCCTAAAGTAACTATGCAGCTACCTTGTAGGTGTCAGGGAAGCTGAGGCTTAGATGAAACAGCTCAAGAGGATAGAGCAGATAGCCACAGCCAGCTCCAGTCCCATGTCGCTGACTGGATAGGTGGTTAGGAGATCTGGCCAGGGCATGCCATGGCCCTCTGGTGTACATGGTTGAATTGGCCCCTTAGGTGTCAGGCTTTTCCTTTCATCCTTTGTCTTCCCTCCAGCCTTTACAACCACTGTTCCTACAGGGAATCAAGCCTTCCGTGGGAATGGGAGAGTCCCTTCTAGATTATTTGAGCAAATGGAAGCCTCTTTTCCTGAGCTCAGAAGGGCTCTTTTCATGGGCAGCTGTTACGTGCCTCCCAGGTTCATAGCTGCCTAAAATCCTTTGAGTTTGGTGTGGGGTGGGGGCATGGGTAGTTTGTATAGCTGTAAGACCTCCTGTAGCACAGGAGGCAGGGGCAGTTGTCAAGCTCTGGGATTGTCTATTGTGCTGGTGGTAGTATTCATGACTAACAAATTGCTTTGTGTCAGGCCACTCTACATGCACAGCTGTCTTACAGGTTAGGAGATAAGCAAACTGGATGGGGAGAGGTGGTGTGACTTGCAGCACCATCAGTAGAAGAGCTGGATGGAAACCCAGATGCCCAACTTGAGCCCTCTTTGCTTTGGATCCTACACTTACCCAAGTAGGGGTCAGTGGTGTCTCTTGGCTGTGTGCTGACCTGCCTACCAAGAACCTGTGTGGGCAGGATGGCGAGGCTGAAAGCTGGGATTTGAACTGCTCTTGAATGGACTTCCGGTCTTTTTTTCCCCCTCCTTCTTTCCCTTTCCCTTGCCCTACCTGTTTTTGAATGGGAAGGGGCTGCTTTTTGTGGAACCTGGCATGACTCTTTCTTGCAAAGCTGTTGCCCCAGAAGTTTGTCCCCACATATTCTCTAGCATTCCTCCCTTTGCCACAAATGTCATCATGTTCCAAAAATCCTGTGGCCATGGGCATGCTGTCAAGACCAAACAGGGAAGAAGCTTTTAAAAATGTCAAATTACCCTCTAGCTGCTAAAGTCCAGGGAGGAGCCTTACAGAGACTTGGCTCACAGCACAGGGCTTGTATGAGGGCAGAGGGATGCAGAGGGACGGTGAAAATGGCCGGCAGCTGCTGGCTGCCCATCCTGTACCAGTAGTGCAAAGAGCCAGTAGGGGTTTAACTTGCTTGTTTTTGTTCTTTGAGGTGGAAATCCATATAACATAAAATTAACCATATTAAAGCACACAGCGTGGTTGTATTAGCACAGTATTGTGAAAATGCATTTATGTGAAAATATTTTCTGTGCCCTAGAAAAACTTATAAATACTAAATAGTCACTAGGGGCCCGGGAGATGGCTCAGTAGACTTAAGCGCTTGCTTGGCAATTTCAAGGGCCTCAGTTTAATCCCCGGTTCTGCCAAAAGAAACCTCAAAAAACACGCACACAAGATAATAAATTAGTCTCTTCCTATTCCCCACCTTCAGACACTACCTACTGTGACTCTGCTTTTCTTTCTTTTTTAAAATTTTATGTATTTTGTACAGAGTCTCACTACGCAGCTCAGACTCCTAGTGATCCTCCTCTGTTTTTAGCCTGCCCAGTGCTGGGATTACAGGCGTGTACCACCATGCCCTGACTCAGTGGCCAGCTCAGCACACCTGGGGGCGTGGCTGGTGTGGCTTGCAGTACTGGGGATCAAACCTCAGTCCCTGGTGACTGCTTTTGATCCCTGTGGATTTACCTATTCTAAAAATTTTTATAAATATGGGATTATATAATGTGTGACCTTTTGTTGGGCTTCTTTCACCCAGCATACTTTTGAAGTTCATATACTTTGTAGTACGATCAGAATTTCATTTCTTTTCATGGTAGAATAATATATTCCTTTGTGTAGCTATATCACATTTTATTTCTGTTTTTCAGTTGATGGACATATGGGTGGTTCCTACATTCTGGTGAAAGTGAGTAGTGCTGCTATGAACATTGGTGTATAGGCTTTTGTTTGAAAATTCACCTCTAGCTCTTTTGAATGGAAACAGAGTGAAATTGCTGGCCTCTTGCATTGCTGCCAGTGAGCTGTGAATCAGCAGCTGGAACCAGATAGGAGCTTACTGAGTGTGAGATGGCAGGGTGGAGTTGCTGGTGCACCTAGTCCATGTAAAGCTGCCCAAAGCAAAGCCCAGGACCCCTCACTTGCAGCAAACGGTAACAGGGCTGCAAGCATTGAATTTGATGATCAAGTAGTGGCAGTGCCATAGAGGGCTGTGTTGTGCAGGGAGACTCAGCCATGTTGAGAGTTTTGCTTTTTTATCCTTTTTTTGTGTGACCTGAACGTCTGCTGAGTTGCAGAGACTAGTTCAACCTTATATATTGTTGGAAGGAGTGCTTAAGGGTGAAGGACTCAGATGCTGGCATACTAAAATGCAAGGTGCCTGAGACCTGCTGATGAGGGGCCTACACTGCCTGATAGCAGGCTTCAGAGGATCTTAGATTTGGCTGGAGGGGAAACCTGTCTCTGTCCTGTGGGTCGCAGTATTACCAGTTTTCAAATTTTATTTCTTTGAGGTAAGCAGAATACTTCATCTGTGAAACAAAACACATAAAAGATACATGAAAGTTTATGTAAGCATGGGTAGAAAAACTGCTTTTACCTATAGGACCATTGCAAAATTCATCTCAGACCTTCCAAGTGTTCCTGAAGCACAACCTCTGGGGCTTTACATTCTGAAAACCAGTGATTTGCTCCAACCCATATATTATATTTGATGTACACAAAAGAAGATAAGTATCATATATAATGTATCTATATGTATATATACTATATATATACGTATATACATACATATATACACACATATTACAAATCTAGTATGTGTAAATCTAAATAACATGAATGCACATGAAAGTATGGATAGTGGGTACCATTGGAGTATCCTGTTGATGGCATCCCAGATAGTGGGCTACCCACTGTCCTTTAAGTGACCATTGAGTAGTTCCTGGGAACAAGGGACAGGAGCACACTCTGGTAGGCTTCCTACTTTTCTGTCGCTTGTGATCCTCCTGTGGTTGGGATTGGGATCCCTGTAGTATGGTTGAGGTGTTCCGCATCTCTAAAGTGGCCACAGGAAGTGTTGCCTCTATCAGGCCCAGCCTTTTCCAGTTTCCTTCCAAGGCAAAGGCTGGCATTCTGGGGAAGAAAGTTGTCCTTTCTGCTTTCTTGAGCTTGTTTTGTTTCCATTTGGATTCTGACCTTCTGGAGCACGTCCAGGGTAAGATGCCATCTATAAGGCAGTGCCTTTGAATTAAAATGACTCTGAGATGGGGCCGGGGAGATGGCTCAAGGGCCCGAGTTCAACTCCCTGTTCTGCAAAAAAATAAATAAACTAAAATAAAATAACTCTGAGGAGAAACCAGGAGATGGTTATAAAATATGAAGCTGGAGCACTGTGAAGGAAGTGACTCCAGGCTCATGGAGTGGGGAATGTGTGTCTAGGTCAGTGCTTTTCACACTTGTGTCTTGATCTTTGGACTTTAGTCCTGTGATAATGATAATGTCACAGGCTTTTGTTTATGTGACTATATATACTGGTACTTACTGAATTAGAAGTGAAAACAGAGATACTTATTTATGAATTCATTTAAAAGTAACAAACCTGAGTTGGCCAGATAGCTCAGCGGACTAAAGTGCCTGCTTTGGCATAGTGCAGTGGCCACAGTTCCATCCCCAGCACCTGCTGGCCCTGCCCCCAGGGTGCCATGAGACAGCCTTTGAGACCAGGTGTGGTGGTGTGCACCTGTAGTCTCAGCACGGAGGCTGAAAACAGGAGGATCACTATAAGTCCAATCTACTAAGTGAGACCCTGTACACCATGTAGACCCTGTACTAAAAAATAATCATAAAAAACCCCCAAGGGGGCCTGCCCATTAGCTCAGTCGTTTTAAGTAACTGCTTCAACAAAGCAGCCAGGCACAGGATGCAGGATGCTGTGGTTGGAGCCCCATATCCTCAAGCTTTGCCAGACATGCCCTGAAGGCATCATGAGCCAGAC
>NDGN010341297.1:0-11709 GCA_002564285.1 Tympanoctomys barrerae
TTGCATTTCTCAAATGACCAGTGCTGTGGAACATTTTTTTCATGTATTTATTTGCCATTTGTATTTCTTCAACTCAGAAGTATGTATTCATTTCAGAAGCCTATTTTTGGACTGTGTCTTTGAGTATTGGGGGCCTGATTTTTTTTAGTTCTTTGTGTACTCTAGATAGAAGTCATTTGTCTGAGTGACTGTTGATTAAGAATTTTTTTCCCAATTTGTAGGTTTTCTTTTCACTCTGCTGGTGATCCTTTTTGATGTGCAGAAACCTCTCAATAAGATGAGATTTCAGTTGTTGATTCTGTAGAGTATTGCCCATGCAGTTTGTTTTGCTCATAAACTCTCTGCCTACACCTATGTCTTCAAGATTTCCACCTATTTTCACTTCCAATATGATTTAATGATTTTTTAAATATTTAGATTTTTAATCCATTTTGGCTTTAATTTAATGCATGGTGATAGACCTGGGTCTAGTTTTAGTTTTGGGGATGTGGCAAACAAGTTTTTTCAGCAGCATTTGTTAAAGAGGTTATCTTCCAGCGAAAATGTTTCACTGCTTTGTCAAAGATAAGGCAGATGAGTGTGTTTGTAGTTGTGTCTACATCTTCTAATTTGCTTTATGGACCCTCAAGTCTTGTGGGGGTTTTGCCATGCTGATTTTATCATAGTAGCTTTGAAGTATAGTTTCAAGTCAGGGACTGTGATGCCTTCTACATCCTTGACTTTGGCCAGGATTGCCTTCACTATTCTAGGTCTTTTCTGGTTCCACATGAATTTGAGGAATGTTTTCTCTAGGTCTGTGAAGGATGTTGATGTTATTTTGATGGAGACTGCATTGCTTCTGTGTGAAAATTTTGGGAGTATGGCCATTTTCACAATGTTGGTTCTTCCTATCCAAGAGCATGAAGTATCTTTCCATTTTCTGAAATCCTCTTCTATCTCTTTTTTCACAGTATTGTAATTTTCATTGTATAGATCTTACTTCTTTAATTAGACTGATTCCTAAGGATTTCTTTTCTTTTCTTTTTTCTTTTTTCTTTCTCTTTTTTGGATGCTACTGTGAAGGGTATTGTTCCTCTAATTTCTGTCTCAGCAAGTTTGTTATCCGTGTAGAGGAATGCGAATGATTTTTGGATGTTGACTTTGTATCCTGCTATGATACGGAATTTGTTTATTAATTCTAGGAGTTCCTTGGTGGAGTTTTTTGGGGGCCTTCCATGTAGAGTATCATGCTATCTGTGAATGATAGTTTAACTTCTTCATTTCCAATTCTTATTCCTTTTATTTCTGTTGTCTAGTGTCTCTGGCTAATGTCACAGAAATATATTGAATAGGAGTGGTGATAGTAAAATTCTTGTTTTGTACCTGGTTTTAGAGTAAAAGCTTTTAGTTTTTCTCCATTTATTGATGTTGGTCATTGGATTGTCATAGATGAATTTTATCAGATTGAGGTGTAGGTCATCTATTCCAATTTTCTGTAGGGTTTTCTACCATGAGTGAGTGTTGGACTTTATCAGAGGCTTTTCTGTGTCTCTTGAGATGAGCATATGATTTTTGTTTTTGGCTCTGTTGATATGGTGTATTAAATTTATAGATTTGCATATGTTGCACCATTTTTGCATCCCTGGGATGAATCCTACCTGCTCATGGTATATAACCTTCCTGATGATTTGCTGCATTATACTTGCTAGTATTTTATTGAGGATTTTTGCATCTATGTTCATGAGGGAAGACTGGCCCATAATTATCTTTTTTCATTAGGTCTTTCTCCAGTTTTGGTATCAGTGTAATATTTGCCTCCAGAAATGAATTAGGGAGTATTGTTTCCTTTTCAATTTCATTTGAAGAGTTTGAGAACTATTGGGATTAAACCTGTAAGTTTCTTGTAGAATTCAGCTGAGAATCCATCAGGACCTGGGATTTTCTTTGTTGATAAGTTTTTTATTATAATTTCATTTTCATTGATGATATTGGGTTATTCAGAACTTTTATATCTTCTCAATTCTGTTTTGGTAATTTGTACCTATCTAGGAATCTGTCCATTTCTCCTGTGTATTTGATTTTGTGAGAGTTAAGATTTTCAAAGTAGCTCTTGATCATCTTCTGAATTTACACAGGATTTGTAGTAATTTCATCCTTTTTATTCCTTACTGCTTGAATTTCAGTTTTTTCTTTCCTCTTTTTGATGAGTTTTGCTAGGGGTTATTAATTTTTAAGTTTTTAATCTTTCAAAGAACCAACCCTTTGATTCATTAATCTTTGTATTGTTTTCTTTGTCTCAATTACATTAATTTCAACTCTATATTTATAATTTCCTCCCGTCTTTGGGCTTTGGGCTTGGTTTGCTCTTCTTTTTCTAGAAGCTTGAGGTGTAGCATTAGGGTATTTATTCGCCCTCCTTCTGTTTTTCTAATGTGTGAATTCGCCACTATAAATTTCCCTCTGAGGACTGCTTTCCTTGCATCTCACAAATTCAGGTAAGTTGTGTTTGAATTTTCATTGGATTGTAGATATTGTTTAATTTCATCTAAACTCATTGGTTGCTCAGGAGGCTGTTGTTTAATTTTCATGTGTTTATAGAGTTTTTGCATTTTCTTTTGTTGTTAATTTCCAGTTTTATTGCACTATCATCCAATAATACGATTGGGATAATTTCAGTTTTCTTGAATTTATTTAAGCTTGATCTGTGGACTAGTATGTGGTCTATTTTAGAGAATGTCCCGTGTACAGCTGAAAGCAATGAGTATTCAGATGTTGTTGGGTGGAACACTCGTAAATATCCACTGAGTCCATTTGTTCAAAGGTTTAATTCAGTTCTGCTATCTCTGCTAATTTTTTTTCTAGTGGACCTATTTTTTTGAGATAGTGGGGTGTTAAGGTCCCCCATTAAAATTGTGTTACTGGTTATTACATTTTTTGTGTCCTTTAGATTTTGTCAAATGTAGTTGGATGCTTATTTATTTATTTATTTATTTTGGTGGAACTGGGGACTGAACTCAGGCCCTTGTGCTCACCAGGCAGGCGCTTATTCTACTGAGCCATCTCCCCGGCCCTCCTGAGCTGTCTCCCTGGCCCTCCCATATTTATGACTGGTGTCTCTTCCTCTTAAAGTTTTCCCCTGACAAACACGTAGTGACCTTCTTTATCCTACTGGATCACTCTTGGTTTGAAGTCCACACAGTCTGCCAACAGAGTAGCTACCCCTGCTTTTTCCTGAGCTTCTGGCACATGGGGTATTGTGTTCCATCCTTTGACTTGCAACCTATGAATTTCTTTTTGAGTTAAATGTGTTTCTTGTATACAGCATATTGTTGGATTTTTTTCTTGATCTGCTCTGCCAGTCTATTTCTTGTAATTGGTGAATTGAGTGCATTTATATTGGTGGTTATAATTGAGGTGTACTGGCTTATCTTTGTCATGTTATTTTCCTCCTAAGGTGCCCTACTTTTCCTGTGTTTAATTGTTTGATGGGTTTTTTTTTCTGTTACTGTTTTTGGAGTTGTGGTCATTTTGATCCCTTTCTAGAATGTCTTTCAGTGTTCTTTGTAGGGTTGGTTTGGTGGTCATGAATTTCTTTAGTTCCTTTTCATGGAAGTATTTTACTGCTCCATTAATTTTGAAAGAGGGTTTTGCAGGATGTATCAGTCTGGATTGGAAGGTGTTTTATTGTAGGACCAAAATACTTCACTCCATGCTCTCTTGACTTGGTGGTTTGTGTTGAGAAGTCTGCTGTGATTTGGATGGGCTTTCCTATAAATGTGCTGTTTCTTTTCTCTAGCAGCTTTTTATACCTTGTTCTTGTGCTGAATTTCTGGGATCTTGATTATTATATGTCTGGGTGTAGATTTATTTTGGTTGATGTTATTTGGGATTCTATATTCCTCAGTTATCTGAACGTCAGTTCGTTCGCCCACACTTGGGAAGTTTTCTTCTATTACATCTGCAAATGTTCTTTTTACATAGCTGGTATTGTCTCCTTTTTATTGATGCCTGTTAGTCTTATGTTGTTCATCTTTGCATCATCTTGTAGCTGTTAAATTATTATTTTGTGGATCCTTATTTTTTTAAGAGATCTTTCCTTTCCTGGTTGCTAGCTGCAATGATGTCTTTAAGGTCTAAAAGTCTGTCTTCAGTTTCACTTAAATAGTTTTGCTGACTTACAGTGCAGTTTTTTATTTCCTGCATATCTCTTTGAACCTGTTGCATGCATTCTGCTTCTTTCCTGTATTGCCCCATCAAGTTTTCCATCATTTTCTATGCACCTCTAATTTTTTAAATTAATGTCTTTTGATGCAGTTAATACTTCTTTCCTTATGGTTATTTTTTTTAACCTGGGAGATTATTCCTAATCTGATTTCCTCTGTGCCCCTCTGCAGTCGTTTCTTTACTTTAGTTGTAATTATTTCAGAGATTTCGTGTGACTTCCAGTTTCTTCTATCCTGACGCCTCCTGAGTTTGTGCTGCGTGGGCTGGGGACCTGACATTGCATTTTGCTCCTTCGTCTTGTCATTTTTCTGTTTCAAAAAAAACAATCTTTATTTTGGTTTCTGTGATACTTTCTGTGAAGTTTCCATAGTAGGTAGCTGTATCTCTGCGACCAGAGCCCCTCGATAAGGAGTCGGCTCTTCAGAGACTCTGGGTTTGTGTTTGTCCCAAGAATCTGCCTTCTCTTGATCGAGAGCGGGACATTGGTTTCCATCTGGCACTTTCCTCCATCCTTTGGCACAGGGCTTTGATGAGGTTTTTACCAGTGTTCCTGATATTATTACTCAAGGGAGAACATGTGGTTAAGACAGGCGTGGTATCCAATCAGAGTAGTGCAATTGGCAGTACTAGTGACATCAAGTGAAATTCAGAAATAGATAAACTAATGGTTTTGTACTTTAGACTATAGAAGTAAGCACAACGGCTATGTAACAAGACATCATAAATTGGAAATCTGCGTGTGAACTGGCTCCCTGAGTTCTTTGTGGGCGCCTCCCACGGGCTCACCCTGAAGCCTCAGCGCCTCAGGCCTGGTTTCCGCTTGCTGAGCCCTTCACCAGTCTTGCCCACGGTCTGCGCTGCAAGGAGTCTGTGTCCCTGGCACCAGTGGCCTGGCCCCACCCAGCACCACATTTTTTGAGATAAAACTCTAGGCTCTCCTGTCATCGTGCATAGGTGTCACCTATCGCAAGCGGGACAGCATCCCCTCAAGGCCACCAGGGAGCAGGCGGGTGGCAGGGAACGTGGAGATTCGCCTTGGGAGCCGCTTTCTGAGTCGGATTGTGCAGGAGTAGAGTCTGCTTGGTTTCCCATACAAGGTCTGCTACTACGTGCTACGTTAGTCACTGAGGATGGGGACCTAAGTGCCCCTCCCCTCCGTGTGCCTGTGGGGCCCTGGGTCCAGCTTTGGGGATGGCTCAGGGAGTGAAAAGGAAATTTTGATAGAAAAATTTCCATTGTCTGCTAGGGTGGTCGTAGGGGAGGGGAGGTGATTTCTATGTTCTCTGATTTCATAAATTTGCCTTTGTTTTAAAGTTCTAGGGCACTTACCCAAATATTCATTAAATGGTAATCTCTGGAAAAATCAGATTTATTCTCTGAAAACTTTAGATCTGCTTTAAAAATCAATTGCATAAGGGAGGTTTGTGAAAACATAGGATTAAATATGTGAAATATGTGTAAATCATAAACATAATCCCAAATAATTGTCTTCATAAATATTTTCTGCATTTTCTATGAAAAGCACTACAGAGATAAATACTATGCTTTAATTCAACAAGGAAAGAAATACGGAAGGTGTTTTAATAAAATGAATCTTTGTGACCCATAATTTAACTCACTTTAAAGGCAACTTCTCACTTATACTTTAAATAAATTTTATGCTAGTAAAATATCAGAAAGACATAGATATTCTAGTGCTTTCTCCTCAATTAAAAAACTTTTCCTTAACATTACAATTAAAACTTGAAGAAGGCAAGAACCATGTAATTGCAGCAAGTCATTGCCTTGGAAACGACTTAGGCTTTTGAGGGCAACGACGTTGGGTCAAACTTGCCAAAAGTTGTCCTAGCTTCACGGTTTGCCCACAATCGCCCGGAGCGAGAGGCGGACGTAAGTGCTCCTGTGTTTGTTGACAGAGGCGAGGACGCCACATCCCATGCCGCTGTGTGTGGAGCTGTGATTTGAGAGATAGTTACATTTTCAAGGAAGGCTGAGACGTTGCCCAGTGTGGGCTGGCATCGGACATGATGGCTCTGGGCTCTTTGTCCCTGGAACTTCATTTGGACTTTCCTCAGTGAGACACGTAGGGGACAAGGCCCAAGTGTCATCGGTGCCACCCAGGCCAGCAGGGACATGCAGGTCTCAGTCATGCAGAGGGCAGGCGGAAGCCCCAAGTGTGCTGGGTCTCAGCAGGTCACTGAGTCTGAGCCAGCATGGTCCCCTAACCCTGCTGTGACTCTGCACGTGGAAGGTGGACTCCTCAGAAAGGGTGGCACACACCTGGGATGGAGGTGGACAAAAGCCCGTGTGTCAGAGCCCAAGGATTTGACAAATCTCCAGATCCTTGATAAAAAAAAAAACAACTATGACTAGAAAGAAAGAGCCCTCTATACAAACGCCAGACTAGAAACCCTGCAGTGAGCAGCACACTTGGTGGGGAAAGACGGGGGACCTCCTCCTCGGTCACCACTGAGATGAGACACCAGCTGTGAAGGGCAGGAAGCTGCGGTCCTGCACAAGTGTCAACGAGGCGTCCAGGGCCCAGGGCTGCTTGTGTAGCTGGGGTTGAAGAGAGACCTGGGAGGGAAGAAGCTGCACCTAGCCCCCACGTGAGCCTGCGGCTGCCCCCAGACATGCCACGCTTGCGGAGTCCCCAGGAAGTCCTGCAGAAGGCCGAGCTGGGGGCTGCAGGGGCTGACGGGTGGTCAGCCTCAGTTCTTCTCCGAGGGCACAGGGTGTGTGGCCCAGCAGGCTGGACAGCTTTGGTGGAGACCTTGAGATTCCCACTGAAGTGGTAGAAAGAAAGGCCAAAAGTACGGATTCTCCACTTCGCCCTCTGCTGGCCTTTCGCACGCCTCCCTGGGTGATGTTTTAGTAGCTCCTCTAGAAAATCACTTGCATGCCTGGTCCCTGCGGCGTCGGGTCTCGGAGCACGCAGGCCGCATGGGGCCCTGGGCCTCACTCCCCTGCATTGTGTGGTTGCTCTTGTGGAATCCACGTCCACACACAGCCAAAACGCCACTCTGTAGTGCTGGGGTTTTGTTTTTTCTTCTCTTTATTTTTGGTACCAGGGATCAAACTCGGGACCTTGCGCTTACCAGGCAGGTGCTTATGCCCCTCAGCCATCTCCCTGGTGAGATTTTTGTTTAGACAGTTTTCTTTCAATGAAGTTAAGAGGGGAGAAAACTAAAACTCCTCCCACACGTGCGTGGTGTCTGAGTCCCCCTTCTTCCCCAGCGGATGTGGCACCCGCATCATCTGGAGTCCCTGTCCCCCCATGGTGTTTCCTGAGGGGCAGACTCGCGCTGCTCAACGGCCTTGGTGTTCAGCTATCTGGGAGTGCTTCGCCCCTTCAGGTGGGGCGCTGAGTGACTCAGCTTCGGAGCCAGCCGCCCCGGCGCCCGTCCCTCCTGCCCGTCCTCTTCCTGCCTGGCTCTCAGCTGTTTCGCTGTGCTGGCCTCATCCGGGCTTTCTGGTGGTCACCCTGCTTGGTGTCCAGTGAGGCCATTCGAGCTCAACAACCCGAGCACTGTTCTTCCATAGCTCTGGCCTCTTTGCTTACCCCCCTTTCTGGCTTGAATCCCATTCATGCATGTGGTTGTAGCACCACCCTCGAGGGTGTTGTAGCTTTCTCTCACTGCGTGGCAAATGGCTTGGCGAGGTGCCACAGTGCCGTGCACCCTGCACCCTGTGAGGATGGAGGTCCGGACATGACACCTGGTGTCCACTGTTCAGGGCTGGCCAGCTGTGGACCCCAGCACCTGTTAGGGATGCCCTTCCCTGGGGCTTGGCAGTCCACTCTGCCCACCGAGGCCACTAAAGAACTCCACCCCTCATGGCCAGCACAGCAGGGCCCTGCGGATGCTTCGTCTTCTGAGCGAGGCCCCCTGATAGGGCTGGTCACCGCCTTGACAAGCTCACGGTCAGCCGGGCCCTGGCCTCGGCCTCGTGCCTGTCCATACACGGGGGAGCTGCATGCACCGTGCCCTTACAGCGCGACCTTGGCCTCCCAGCATTCTGCCCCATGCGCTCCCTGATGCCAGATTTTCAGTGGCAAGAAAAGGAAATACTGAATGTCGTGGGAGCTGCTAAATAAATGATCCGTTGTAATATAGTTATTCTGAAGTTCCTGAGCCCAGAAGGGTGCTGCGGGTATTTTAAGTGAAAACATGTCCCCACGGATGGCAGGGTTTTGTGTGCTTGTTCATGCTCACACGGAAGCACGTGTGATGTGCGGCACCTCTTGCAGTGTTCCTCCTCTGCCGAGACCACGTGGTATCCTCTGTGTCCCATTGCTGAGGCTGGCAGCCCCGCCACGTGAGGGGAAAGCCACGCCTGCGGCCCGCTGCCTGGCTTTTGTCTGGTTCTCCTGGAGTAGGTGTGGCCCTGGGCACAGGTGAGGCTGGGCAGTGGGAGGATCAGGGCATCCCAGCAGCACAGCCCTCAGGCCTGGCCTCAACATGATCCCCCACACCGTCACACCATGTCCCCACGACCCCCACAGCCCCTGGGGTCCACATGCTGTCACACTCATGTCCCCACAGCCCCCCACAGCCCCTGGGGTCTACATGCTGTCACACCCCTGTCCCCACGGCCCCCCACATCTCCTGGGGTCCAGGTCCCTTTGGCGTCTGTGTTCTCTGTTGCTCCACCAGGTGACGCACACCCTTGGGAGCCCTGCAGGATGGAACCAAGGAGCTGCTGCTGAGACACAGACTTCTGTCTGAAACCGGCAGCTGTTGACCAGATGGGGTGCACCCTGAAAGTTTTCAGCCCCCAGGTGTGCTCCCCTTCTCTGACACAAGAGCTGGACCATGGCTTCGCCACACCTCCTGCTCCATGGGCTGGAAATGTCCCAGTCTTGGTGAGCCTTGATTGGTGGAGGCTGGTGGGGAGCAGGTCCAGGAGAAAGCATCAGACTGAAGAGTGGCTGCTGGTGCCCACACCTCTTCCTTCCGGGGTCCTGGATCGCAGGCAACCGGAGATCTGCCTTCTGTGGGTTCCCCATACAGGACCTGCAAATAGGAGTCCAGGACAGGTACATGCCAGGCGGGGGCTGTGGGGAGACAAAGCTGGACTAACGGGAAACAGGTCCCTCTCGGTGAGCAGTTGGGGATGGGCTGTCCCTATCCAGCCCCACACTGGGAGTGGGAGGGAAAGTTAGGGCGGCAGGAGGATGTTACCCACGTAGGGTTGCCGGGCCAGTTGCCACAGTCCAGCCGCTTGGCTTCCTGCCTGCCGTCAGTGGCTTGGCTTCCTGCAGGCTCAGCTCCTGGAGAGCAGAGTGAGTTCCCAGCCAGCTACTGGAGCAAGCAAGGGGGCTCCCTGGCTGGCCGGGCAGGTCAAGTCCGTGGCCTGCTAGGTAATACACTCAGTCCTCCTTTGCAGCCTGTAGTTCTTCGTGTCTGAGGCTTGGCTCTTAGGACAAAGCTGGACTCATGCAAAATAGACCTACGCAGACTTTGCACAACCAAATCCCAGTCAGAAAACAAAAACTGGGGCTGCACAGGGGAGTGTAGCACAGGGAGCTGCCGTGTGTAAGGAAGGCTGGAGAGGCGAGGGAGGTGCCAGGGCCAGCAGCACTCTGAGCTTGGAGACGAGAGGACGTGAGGGGGTGAGCCTGGGGGCCAGGAGCGAGGCCAGGACTGGGGAGTGCACAGTGAAGAGAGACGCGGCCAGGCGTGGGGGCGAGGGCAGCCTGTGCTAGCGGCCTTGGGGACCAAGCGAGGATGGTGCAGCGGCGCCCAAAGACGCCCAAGGCTCCACTCATGTGGCAACTGCTGGGGGAGGCTGGCATTGCGGGGCTGGGCCCCAGCACCACAAGAGATTGGAAGCATGTGGCTTCTTCCCCAGGGGTTTCTGTCTGTTTGTCTGGTTGTTTTTCTGATACAGGGTCTCATTAGGCAGTTCAGACTGTACTTGAATTCACTATGTAGCAGAAGCTGACCTTGAACTCACAGCGGTCCTGCCTCAGCCCCTCGAGTGCTGGAATTACAGATGTGCGTCACCGCCCTGCTGTTCCCTCGGTTTCTAACACGGGAAGAAGGGCAGCTTCTCTAAATAGACACAGGGATGTAAAGTTTAGGTGGAGATAGAACAGTGAAATCTATTTTTTGTCTCTGAGTTTGGGTATGTGTCACCAGGATGACCCCCACGGTGTATGGGCTGGGAGCAGACTTTGTGTGTGGTGGAGGTGGTGGCGGGGTGTGTGTGTGTGTGTGTGTGTGTGTGTGTGTGATCTCCTTGTTCCCAGCTCCATCCACATTGTGGTGCTGGGGGGGCTGGTTATGCTGAGTGGCACACCCTGTCCTGTCCCCACCACCATCTTCTCCATGCCAGGCCCACGGTGACCCAGAGCACCGTGCCAGCCACGCGCCCTGGTGCCCCCAGCATTCAGTGTCATTGCACCTGGCCGGAGAAGGCTGCGTGGTCAGTCACCCTGTGGTCACGTGGCGTTGGCCACTCAGTGCTCGGCCGTGCAAAGTGGAGTGGCACATGTGCCCACCACAGCAGAGGACGCTGTCAGGGCCCGCTCGTGCCGTGTGATTCTCACCCCCTTGGTGGGAAAAGAGAGACGCGGTTTAGTGCTTCATCCAAGGACAAGAGTAGAGGGAGTGAGGAGGGTTCAGTCCTCCAGGTTTCCCGCCCTCCCCCGGGCATGTTGAAGAACTGCTCTTCTACTTCATCCTGTGAGCTCGTCTTTTAGGGATCACATGTGGCAGCTGCCGCTTGCTCCCCGATGTCTAATCCTGAGGCCAGACAGATGGCAGTGCACCTGCACACTCGGCAGCTTGCTTCCTGAGAACAGCAGCACCTGCAGGGCGGGCTCGGCTTCCTGTGGTCTCTGGCTTCTGGGGCACCGGGCTGGGACTCCGTGGGCCCAACACCTGCTGGCTCTCCCCAGCCTGTGTGCCCATCCTCCACCCTTAGCCAGTGCCCACTGCTGTGGACCAGGGGCCCTCTGTGCCAGCCCACAGACCCGCACCCCTCAGATCTGTGGCCCCCTCGCTGCCCTCCTTCTCTCAGAGGCCTGGTCCCTTGCCGGTGCAAGGACGCCTGTGCAGGGCCCAGCAGGTGCGACTGACTTTAGGCACCTGGCCTTCGCCGTGCGCTTGAAATCTTCATCTCTAGTCCAGGAGAAAGCATCAGACTGAAGTGCGGCGGCTGGCGCCCAAACCCTCTTCCTCCAGGGTCCTGGATCACAGGTGACAGAGACCCACAGTCATTTTTGCTCTCTGCCTTCTGTGGGTTCCCCATACAGGACCTGCAAATAGGAGTCCAAGGCAGGGGACGGGGAGGGGAGAGGGAGGGAAAGAATGGGGAGGGGAGGGAAAGGAGGGGGAGGGAAAGGGAGGGAAAGGATGGGGAGGGGAGAGGAGGGAAAGGATGGGGAGGGGAGGGAAAGGAGGGGGAGGGAAAGGGAGGGAAAGGACGGGGAAGGAGGAGGAGGGAAAGGACGGGGAGGGGAGAGGAGGGAAAGGACGGGGAGGGGAGAGGAGGGAAAGG
>NDGN010342045.1:0-11071 GCA_002564285.1 Tympanoctomys barrerae
CCCCTCCTCTTGCCCTTTGTGTTAGTCATTTTGGCAAATTACTGGAAGATGGCGGTTCCAGCCCTATATTTTTGACTCATTATTAAATCCAAATGTCTATAGTCCTCTAAAATTGAAGGGTGAAGCTGCAGATATAGTTCAGTGGCACAGTGCTTGTCCGGAAAGTGTCATGTCCTAAGTTCAATTCCTGGTACCAAAAACCAAAACAAAACAAAAAACAAAATGTAACTGAAGGATGGCAGAAGATGCAACTCTAAAACATCCTTCTTCAGCATATAGATTATTTTGAGCTGAAGACAGTCAAGAGAAGCATATTCAAGAATATTTCTCTGTTCTTCCTCTGCTTGTCTAGAGGCAGGTTACTTACAAAGGTATCCTTCCTTTTTATTCAAGCAAAAGTTGACTAATGGCGATGACCTTACCCATTTTCCAACCTAGAGACAACACCAGATGAACATACATAACATACTGTACTAAACACTCAGATTTTCCTTTCTACAGTGTGCTTTTTCTACAGGGTAAAGGGCCTTTTTCATTGTCTCAATTCTCTACAGATCCATTGTTCTTTGTTGAAGGTTCTATATAAGACAAAGTTATAAACCAACTCGTTGGGATATTTTTCTTGTGTCGTATCCCATGCCTCATGAGATGCATGTTTTTATAAATTTCTGTTTAAATATTTTTCCTATTAATTGGCTTTTGTTACAAGGATGCTACCTCAGAATGTACAAGTTTAGAAGAAAAATTATTTTTTCTCCCCTACCATAGGGATGTATTAAGAAATTATTTAGATTTACCATTATTATATCTGCACATTCTATATTCTTATGAAAATGAATTTACTAGAGAAAAAGAAAACCTCTTTTAGTAAAAGGAGATTATTGTAAAATGTCCAAAATTGGGATTAAATGATTTCTAGAAACAACACAGAAACTAATAGATATTTAATATTAAAATGTCAGAGTGAAGGAAAATTAGATTAAATACAGAAGAATTACCTTAAATGACATCAGAAACATCTACAGGCAATGTCACTTTTATATATGAAACAAAATATTTGGCTTAAAAATAAAAATCATATTCAGGCTAGTTATTTGACATTACATGAGGAAATTGTGTAAAGAATCTAATAAATCCAGCTGTACAATTCTGGGTCTGCAATAGGGAACAAAAGGCAAATCTCATTCCATGTTAAAAGTAATTGAAACTACAGTAGTTTTTTCTATCTGCAAGGGAATGTTTCAAAATTCCAAGTAAATAGTTAAAGTAAGGAGCAGAGCCCAATCTTGAATATCTTTTCCTTACATAGAAATCTATGGTAGCTGTGATGGCCCCACCCTCATGGCAACTGAGACTGGGTGTGGTGGCGCGTGCCTGTAATCTCACAACTTGGGAGAATGAAAACAGGAGGATCACTACGAGTCTGATCTGTGTAGTGAGACTCTGTAGACCCTGTACCAAATACAAAAAATAAAATAAAATCCTTTAAAAAAAACTATAATGAAGTTTAATTTATAAAAAAGATACATAAAGAGATTAATACCAATAATCTAAATAGAACAAATAAGCTACCATATTAAATATTATGTGAACATAGATTCTCTCTCTCCCTGTATTATGATTTATTTATTCATTTACTTATTTATTTATTTGTATTTTAAGGAAGGGTCTACAGGGTGTTCAGGGTCTCACTAGTAGATCAGACTTGTAAAGATCCTCCTGTTTACAACCTTCTAAGAGCTGGGATTATAGGTGCATGTCACACACCCAGTCTCAATAGCCATCTCAGCGTGGCACGGGCATGGGGTTGGCATGGCAGGCAGGCAAGGGATCGAACCCCTGACCATTGCACCTGCGTACAGGCACTTTAATCCACTGAGCTATTTGGCTGGCCCTTCTATTATGATTTAGATCCTCAATGTTCCCTGAAATATCCATGTACTCAGAGGTAGAACTCTTAGAAAATAATTAGACCATAGGCATCCAGTGCATTACCCAGTTGTGAATTCATTCACTACTGTGTTCAGCAGCTGAATATGCTGTTAGGGGTGGAGGGGCCTGATTAGCAAAAAGTTGCTGAGGGGAGGGTGACCTGGAGCAGTGTAACTGCCTCCATAACCCCTTTACTCTCTGCTTCTCTCTCTGTTTCCTCATCACCATGAGACCATCAGCTTTCACAGAGTGTGTTCTCTAACCATGTCATTTCCCTGTTGAACAAAATATGCTGAATGTTGGAGCCAAAATCAAGTTCTCCTCCAAGACTTGGGTTTCAAGTATTGTGTCTCAGTAAAGAGAACATGACTGAGATGGATTTTTGTACCAGAAAAGTAGTGTTGATGTTTTCCCTGTTCCTGGTCTTTTGGTTTAGTACCATTTGAAAGTAGTTTGTGAGAGGAGTTTGGAAAGGCTTAGAGATGCTAGGTTAAAAAGAAAAAAAAAATCATAGAATGTAGTGCCTAATGGGACATTCTACTTGGAGCTTAGAAAGCCAACATAGTGACAGAAATCCAAAACAAAGACTTAGAAAATTTCAGGTAAAAACAGGGAATCCACTGACCTTTGAATGCAAGATCATGTATATGACCCAAATTTTGTTGGTGTTTGGCTCATGTCATGTGACTCCAGGGGTAGTTAGGGTTAGGATCGCCCAATCTTTTGGAACTCACTACTTGCTCTAGGTGCTGGATATGGAGCTAGAGGATTTGACTGGCCTGCTGGATTTTAGTTTTGCTATAGTCCCATTTTTTTATCTTCTGATACAACCCTGTTCCTCCTCTTTGGAATTAGCATTGGAATATTTACCCTAAGCCATTCCATGTTAGAAGTACTTACATTTCTTTTGGAATTTGCAGAACAAACAGATAACAGTTTGCCCTGAGTCTCAGACAAGACTTTAGTTTTGGATTTTTCCACAATACTGGAACTTTTAAAAGTGTTGTACCTCTTAGAGAGATTAAATATATTTTGAATAAACAGATATCCATGAATCTTTTACAGCCATGGACAGATTGTTTAGAATGGTCTGCAAACCCCTCATGCTTTCAGAGGCAGTGCATTAAGAATATGAGTGGATCATGACAGCGCTATACTACAACTTGGAGTCAGCCATTGTTGGATAAGCGTTCTTTTACTGGTGTAGTGTCTTGCTTAGAGATGGCCATTCTGATATTACCTGCCTCGATTCTTCTCTCTCTGCTTTCTTGCCACCATGAGCAGTTTTATCTGTGGTAGGCTTTTCCACCATACTATTCCTTCCTTATGCCCAGGGAATGCTGACTAAACCTTTTTGTAAAATTAGTACATGTGTTTAGTGCCTAATGTTTGTATTCCTTGTGGGAATTGAATACATGTACTTAATAAGTGCTTTTGCATCTGAATTATTTCATTTAAAATGGTCTCAAGGTACATTTATTTTTCTACAAATGACTTTAGCTTATTTGTTTTAATTGAAGAGTAGTGTTTCATTGTATGGAAACAATACATTTTCTTTATCCAGTCATCTGTTGATAGACATTTAAGCTGTTACCAAGATTTAACTCTTATAAATTGTGCTTCTATATGCATGGGTATTCATATATGACTGTGATATGATGTCTATCTTGGTTACTTTTCTCTTGTTGCTGAAAAAATACCTGACATATAAAATTAAGAGAGGAAAAGTAAGTTTAACTCACAACTTATAGAGGTTTCAGTCCATAATAAGCTGGCTCCAAGGTAGGGTGGCATGGCAAAGGGGCAACTCTTCATGTGGTATAAGACAGCAAGAGCAACAAGAACAGAAAAGGGAAGAGCAAGCCTCTTTTCTATCCCTTATATTGTATGTGGACTACTTTCCCTAGTGCATGTGTAGCACTTATATCCCCAATTGTAGCACTACACAATGAACAAATCACAAGTTATAGATTCAGCAGCCTCCAAAAGTCCCACTACCCCTTGACTGCATCAGGGTCATACAGAAACAAAACAATAACTTTCAACTTCTGGCCTCCTGAAGATTCATGTACATTATTTTATGCAAAAGGCCTTTAGCACATCTCTAAGAGTTACCAAATTGCTAACAATGTCAGCATTGAAGAAAAGCCCAAGACTCAAGTCTTCTCCAAAAAGTAAGTCAAACTCTTAGCTGTGTGAGCCTGTGTTCAAACAAAAGAAAGTTAAACATTTCCTACATTCCATGGCACAAGATAAATATTTCCATTCCAAAATTTACAGACAGGGGAACACAAAGGGATGGGACCAAAGCAAGTCCAAAATCTACCAGGGAAAACATTATGTCCTGCCATTCCATGTGCAGCATCCCATGAAATCCATAGCAATTTGTGAGCTCCAGAGGGCTTGTGTGGCTCTATCCTTATAGTAGTTCCAGTGGTTGTAGCTCCCCTGGCTTCTTTCATAGACCTATTTTGCTACCTCCTTTCAGATTTCCTTAGATGCCGCTCATTCCTGGCTTTTCCAAAATTCTAGGGTTGCCATTGTGCCTTTGGCTTCTCACACAGATTCACATATGGCCCTCTGAAGGGTACACTGTCTGGCCTCCCAGGCTTTTTGAAACCTGGGTGGAAACCTTTTGAACCTCTCAACACCTGCGTGCTGCATGCACCTGAGACCTGCTCCACATCAATGATTTCAAAGTCTACTGACAGCTGGACCAATAGCCAGGCTTTCCTCTCTCTTTTCTTCTCCTCTCTTGCTGTGGGGGTAAATAGTGCCTGGACTTCTGGGCAATCTGAATTCAGTTCTGAGGAAGAAATTTTCTGTGTTGCTGCCACTCTGGAACGTGGTGTGACCACCACTATTCTGGAACATGGTTCTCTGTACCTTTCTCACTTTCACAATTCTGATACTGCAAAGGGTTGCTGCTTCTTGTGATAATCTCAGCCCATCATTTCTATTCTTATGTTCATTCTCAGCAATCAAAATCTTCTGAGCTCTACCTTTACAGTCCAAGCTTTTCTAGAGCTTCTTTTCTGGCTACATTCACATTCTCAATCATCCTGCTAGGCTCTTTGTTCCTGATTCTCAGCATAAATCTGGCAAAAGACCTCAATAATATCCATGTCACAGTCTTAACATTAGACTGACTTATAATTACTTCTGCCAGATTAATTTAGTCTGTAATTCTTAACCTCAATCTCAGCCCAAATCTCTGGACATTATAAAAATGAAGACAAACTTTTTTCCAAGCCAAAAGAGAGGCTTGTTCCTCTCTTTTTTGCTCTTGTTGCTTTTGCTAACTTTCACTACCATGAACATTTGCCCTTCAGGCATGCCACCCTACCTTAGAGTGAGTTGATTATAGACTAAAACCTCTACAAATATATCAGCTAAGTAAACCATTCCTCTCTTAATTTTGGGCAACAGGTATTTTGTCTTAGCAATGACAGAAAAGTTACTAAGACAGAATTTGGTACCAGGAGTGGGGTCATTGCTCTGACTATACTTGACCATGTGATTCAAAAGACTTGAGGACTATCTAGTGGAAAGAGATTGGAAACATTCAGGGATGCCAGATGAAAAACTAAAGCTAGAACACCTGAGTCTGTTGCGTTTGAGAGATTCTTGTCATAGCTCAGAAAACCATAGGGTTGATAAAAACCTGACTGGGAAACACCAGGCTTGGGAGGTTTTTACTTAGAAAGATTACATGGTCATTGGACTCCACAGAATATGTGGTCATATTCATATTCACTTGCATCCAAAAGAGACCCCCATGACTGCATGAGGCTTTGGGCAGATATCCAAACAATAACCATAACAATGTCTTTAACTCTTTTGGGAAGATGCATACATAGGAGGAGAACAGCTATCAAGTGGAATTTCTATGAAGACAAATACTGTTCATGCATTTATTGGCTATTTGAAGCTCTAAAAAGCACCTAATCATTTTACTTCCCCCCCTCTTTTTTGATTGGATGTTTTGGGAGGATGGTTTGGAGTTTTTCATATATTTTAGATAATAGATCTTTGTCTAAGGCATAGCTGGCAAAAATGTTTTTACATTCTGTAGGTTTCACAATGTTGGTTGATTTTTTTTTCTTTTACTGTACAGAAGCTTTATAATTTGATATGATCTAATTTTTGGTTATTGGTAATACTTCCTGTGCAATTGGATTCAGTTCAGAAAGTCCTGGTCTATGCCTATGTTTTCAAGAATTTTGCAATTTTTTCTTACAGCAAATTGTTTCTAATATCTAGATATTTGATGCATTTGATTTTAAACTAGTATATAGTAATGGATATGGGTCTGTCTTCTGCATGTGATGACTAGTATCAGCACCAGTTAATGAGGTGACAATCACTATAACTCTATCAGAAATAAGAAGTACAGCTTAAAAAATCCAACTGGGAGGTTATGACACTATGATAGTTCTTAATATTTCTTTTCTTTCTTCAGTTTCTATTTTTAATTAGATTGTGCTTGAGAATATAATGATCTCATTCCTTGGGAGGTTGGTCCATGCATATAATACATTTTCATTTTTTCTTTATCTCTTCCCACCCAACTACTCCCTCCATCTACTGATACCTTCCCCATTTGCGAGCTATCTCCTTACTTCCTATTATTGTTTATCTTCTTATTTATTTTTCTTTGGATTTCTCAAATAGCAGTGATCATGTGATATGTATTTCTGATTTATTTTACTGAATATTATGGTATCATCGTGCCACACCAATCAGGAACTATGAAATAACCTGCATAGAATTTTTCTACTCAAAACCACTAAATTACATTTTGTTTGGCTTTGGTTGATGTAAAGACTTGCTTCAGGGGAGCATATTGGAGCATCCTAAATCTGATTCTAGAATCATTCTAGACCAACCCCCCAGTTAGGGTCTGCAAGGCTAGATATGTTTTAATGTTTTCTTTTGATAGCACTATTTTTTACTTCTCACTGTCTGACTCTCAATTTGTCCTGAACTTAGTCTGAGAACAAATGGGAGCTGCTCATAAGTATCTTCAAACCTCAATGCACTGCGTTGTGTTTAATCCTTTATATTCCTAGTGCTTACATATCAATACATTCCATTTGATAGATATGGAAATTATAGATTTAAAAGTTTAAGTAACTTTTAATTTACTTTATTATAGTATAGTAAATTTATAATAAATATGATCGATAATAGATATGATAGTAATAAGAATTCTCTTTTCATAATATGAAAGAATCTATATTTTTTAATAATCTTATACTAAACTTTTATTATTATAATACATTTCTTTAAAAAGACAAAAAATTTAATAATGTTTAATAACTCAACACTAGCCTATTCTAAGAACTGAAGTTAAATGGATTATTTTCAATATATTCACTGAACCTGAATGCAAGCATCCTCAGGTATAAATAAAAGAGGTTTGTACTATATATAATAGATAATATACAGAGGACACAGGTATTGCTTATAATAACTTTGTGAAATTCATATCGCTGGGATACCCAGGCCAGTTAAGATCTACTAAATATCACTTTAAAGTAATGCTAATTCAGAGGTTGGAGGAGAGATATACATCATCCGTGGACAATTTGATGGCCTGTGATATGTGTAACCAATTGTTCTTATTTACATTAATTTGCATTGTAAAAAGCAATTTTACAGTTTCAGTCAGACTTAATAGGCAATTTGCAGCTGAGTGCCTAATGGCATAGTTACTTAAGCCTGCCCCAGGGGGGCTTTCTAGAACTGATATGAGACTAAACCTTTTAAATGTTCAATTGAACATCTTAAGAAGTCAAAAAGTCTTTAGCTATTAGACTCAGTTTGCCTTTGCTTTGTCATATTGAGCATAGTATTGAAGACTACTTTACACTCTAAGACTCTTTAAATAGATTACATTCTACAAAATAATGTAGCATATGCCAGGTAAGACTTTCTTCAAGATAATATTTAAAACAATAGAGACTTCAGGTAGGTCAATGTGCATATAACATGCCTTTGCTTCATAAGAATTCAACTATTTTTATTTGATAAAGCATATGTCAATATGCCTTAAGTTATATTCCTTTCATGCAATGGTAAAAATATATTTTTAGATATAGCTTCTATATTTTCATGACTTTCCTATTTACAATCTGTATTTTCTCACAATCTATTTCTTTTAGTTATTATTTTACCTTCTTTTATGGCTGCTACTTTCCCTTTTCTTATTGTGTTTAGAATATTTCCAGGAACTTAGTAGGCATTCAGTAAATACCTACTCGAGTACTCAAGCTTTTAATTACCAAGGTATAGAAGTATGTCAAGGTACTGTCTTGGAGAGCGGAAAATTCAGTTAAATATTGACGTGCTTGCCATCCACGGTACTAAATCAACTTAATTGCTGCTTCATACTCAATGGGGAAGGTCATCTTCCTTGGAAGAGACCACTTTCCACCCTCTTTACATCTGATTGTGCATGTGAAGCAATCATGAAGGTCATCGGTTTCGGGCAGAGATGGGTCTTTCTGTTCTCAGCTCTTCCGAGAAGAGTAATAGGGGGAGAAGTAACAGGTAAAGCTAGCTTCACAGAAAGCTATATCTTACCAGAAATCACAATATCTTCTCAGAAATCACAATATCTTCTTAGGATGCCCATGAATGGATCAGGCCATTTGGGTGGATATGGGGTGCTATGCGCCATTTAATACAGAATACCCGTGAAAAACAAGAGAGAATACAAAGTGCTAGCAGAAATGTTATCATGCCCCAAAAGAAGACACTGTCTCATCTGGAACGTATTCGTCTATGGCCCAATTCCTATAAAATAAAGAAAACATGTGGGCCCTGGAACTGGCGTAGGCTTCACAGCTACAAGAATAAGTGTATTGCTTCAGACTGATGGTAGCACTCGTTTCTTAAAGACAAGCTTCTGTGTAACTCAGATGTAACAGAGGACAGTATGTTTGGCAAAAGTGTCATTATATGTCATAATTCTGTCAAATGCAACTTGGGAAGTGGGAGCAGTATAGATATGAAGAGCAAAGATCTGGTTGGTAAGATGTAATAATTTTATTTTATGCCATATGGAGCAATCCATCTTTCAATGCGTTGCTTCCCTCAATAATCCTGTGCATCACCTGTGAAAGGAGTATATTAGCATTCTTTTTGAGAGTATTAACCCTTACTCTGAGGATTAAACGAGAAATATGCCATAGCTCTTTGTGGACAACAAATGCAAGATCCATTTTTCTAGTACCTAGTGCATTTTCTGGTGTAAAATATGCTCATTAAGTCCTTCTTAAATTAATATTTAAAAAAGTAGAAAAAGGAGTTTTCTTGTCTTGCACTTTACATAAATGCATGTAGGTTCTGTGAATTCAGAAGTTGTTGAGAAGTCAGGTTAGTTGTAAAGCTGAATGGAACAGGGTTTGATAGATATCTAGAAGAACAAGTAGAAGTTACCACAGAAATAGTGTTGGAATCATGGAGTTTTATATCCCGTGAGCAATTTGCTGTGTGACATATAGTATCACTTGTTACTGACTAGAAGAAATTCAGCTATCTCTATATGTAATGATAAAATAGAGAATAATTCACCCAATAATGAACAATAATTTCAGTTCTTCCAAGTAGTATTTGTAGAAATAAGTTCTAGAATTTATACAGAAGCAGTTGTATGATTGATAATGTGGGTGATGAGATCCTAGACAGATTTCCAGGTTCTTTTGTCCAAAGAACAAAGGATTGGCCACTGCACGGGGGAGGGGGGGTAGGCCCGGAATCACTAAGTTTGAAGAAGTTAATTGGGAAGAGTAAGCTCAGAGCATGTGGGTTGCCAGCAGAAGAAAAAAAAATCACATTCGTGGAAACACAAGTGGCGTGCGTGGGAGGAAAATGGCGCGAACAGGCTTAAATCGAGCTGAAAGGTCTACAATTGTGTTCTCCTCTAGGACACCTCCCCGGGGGTCTTCCAGAGCATGATTCACAATACATTTGGCAGGATTCTGAGTCCTCTCACTTGTATCTACTGTCTCTGTCCTTTCCCACGATTCAACTGGTTAATATTGGATGCACGAGATGCAGTCTTATGTAGGAACTTCTAACAAATTCCAGGTGAAGAAAGGCCGTTATAAGTCATACCGGCACATCTAACATGCACTTGCTGTCCTGCATGGAATTTTAAGGACTTCCGGGCATTGATTTCATATCTGCTTTCAGGTGGTAGTTGCTCTTAGCACACAGTCAAGGGGGGTCGGCCTAGTGCACTGCTCAGACGCAGGTGAGTTGAGGACAGTGGTCTCTCCACCGTGACTACACTATCTATATTAAGATCACCTACAGTGGATGAAACCCGGGAGTGCAGATGCTCTAAAAGACCTGGCCTCAACCCCACCCCTATAATCACTTCCACAATATTTTCCTAGTCTCAGAGGTACCTGAGATGCGCCCTGAGCGAGCTTGCTTCTATATTTCCCAGAAGCACTTCTGGTAAGGGCATTTCTGAAATTCCACGGCTCTCTAGAGCACTTCTGCTTCCCTCGGTCCTCCCATGCGTGTGTTTTGAAAACCACAGTGATGACACTCACAGCTTTGGACGAAAGTAGCTTCATAGCAGGTGCCCCGGCGCTTTGTGGCAAGGTGCACCCGTTCGTTTGTTTTAGACACAGGAGTTACGGGATTTCAATATTAGAAGTTTAAGTTCGAAAACAGTTTTCTCACGTGATAGCACTGAAAACCAATTTCATCATCTACAGAATAGACTTTAGGAAAACATACAAGATGCATGATATTTATTTCACATCAATTTTATTCTTCCTTTAGGACAAAGGAGCTACAGAAAGAGAGAAAGAAGGTTTAAGACCAAATTCAGTTAAATATCCCAGAAGTCTAACATGAATTGAAAAGCAGATTTCACTCAATTGTGCCATTAGAAGTTATTTATTGATTTTTTAAAAATTAGGTTATTTAATGAATTTAAGTGATTTTTGATTCTTTCCCTTGTTCTTTAATTGTGCTTCTCAGACCAGCACCATTACATTTTAGAAATGTAGAGTCTTTGGAACTCATTTCCAGATCTAAAGAATCAAGACTGCATTTTTCTTTTCTTTTCTTTTCTTTTCTTTTCTTTTCTTTTCTTTTCTTTTCTTTTCTTTTC
>NDGN010342510.1:0-13661 GCA_002564285.1 Tympanoctomys barrerae
CTACAGGGTCTCACTACATAGATCAGACTTATAGTGATCTGCCTGTGTTCAGCCTCCCAAGTGCTGGGATTACAGGCATAAGCCACCACGCCCAGTCTCAGTTGCCCTCTCAGCATGCCCTGGGAGGCGGGGCTGGCACAGCATGCTGAGGTTTGAATCCCAGCTGCTGTGCTCTGCCTAAGCAGGCACTTCAGTCTGCTGAACTACCTGGCCGGCCCTTGTTCATAGTTTTTGAAACTTGCAAGCAACCAATATATTTGTAATTGGGGAAGCAAACATACACATTCACACAGTGGAATATTAGCACCAAAAGAAAGTAAAGTACCAAGCCATGAAGAGACATAGTGGAAGCCTAAATGCGCAGCACGAAGTGGAACGATGTAGTGCGTGACGCGGACTACCGCACACGGCTTTACTGGAAAAGGCAAACAATGGGACCAGTAGTGGAGAGAGGGAAGGACCTAAAGTGAAAGATTTTCCTAACCAGCACCATTAGAGTTCAGAAGTGACTGAACCTCTGTAGCTTCTTTTATCATCTATCTTGTAAAATGGAATCAAGTGGAACAACATGAAATGTATTTTGAGCATATTATAAAAGTTATAGCCATAACAAAACCTCTTATCTCTTTTGTTCAGTATCATTACCTAGATGAATATATGGTAAAATAAAAACAGACACCCTTCCCTGGTTATTTGCTTTATTTTGCTTGTTTCATCTTTGTGCTAATCTTAATGAATATTCTAGTATTTGTTATTTCACCAAAGGTCAGAATCAAAATATTTGATGTGCATTTTATGTGTTACATTTTAATATGATTCTTTTATGAAATGAAATATCACTTAAATACCTGGTAGAGACCATTGCAGTATCTGTTATGGCAAATTTGTTTCCTTATGACTTAATCTCACTGTTTAATTTTTTTTTTTTATATATTTAGTACAGGATCTACAAGGTCTCACTACACAGATTGGACTCATAGAGATTCTCCTGTGTTCAGCCTCCCAAGTGCTGGAATTAGGCACACACCACCATGCCCAGTCTCAATCGTTATCTCAGTGCACCCTGGGGGCATGGGTGGCATGGCATTCCAGGGCTCAAACCGTGGTCCCAGTGCTTTAGTCTGCTGAGCTGTCTGGCCAGCCCTCATTGTTTAAAATGTTATATAAAGTAAAACAATTTATTTTGCCCTTACACTGACTTGTGTTTAAATTTTGGCTTGTAAGTCCTGGCTATGTGATCTTAAGCAAGAATTAACTTTAGCTTTCTAAGGCTCAGTTAATTTGACTACAAAATAGGGACAAAAATCTTCACTTGCTGATTGTGAAGAATAAATAAGAGATCTATGTAGGAGAAAAGGTCCAGACAGATAACTGGATGGGCAGATAGATAGATAGATAAGCTAAATAAAGGAATAGATATTTTTAATTTTGTGTCAGTAAACTCAGGTTGAAATTTCATAAAATTTGAGGAGGGACTTGTAAAAGTAATTTTAAAGTTAATCTAGAAGAAAGTTTACGCAATACTGCTGAACATTAAAAAGAGTTATAAGGCACAATAATAAAGTAATGTTATAGAATACAGTTTAAAACACACATTCATATATATTTAGTGTATAATAAAGCTGGCATCATAAATCTCTGGAGAGAGAACAGTTTATTCAATAAATTTTGTTGGAACATTGGACTAACCATTTGGCAAGGAACTTAATCTCTTCCTCAAATTATATACCAAAATAAACTCCAGATGGGGTTATATCTCAAAGCAAAAAAGTGAACAGTAAAAAATTCTAGGAGAAAATATATGTAAATGTGAAGACTACCCAAGGTGGAAGGCAGATATTTAAAAAACAACAATACAAAACTAAAGGCCTTTGCAGAACAGCATAAGAAAGAAAGAAAGGCCAGCAACAACAAGACCCTCAAGGAAAACACAACTCTCAAAATAGACAAAGGACCAATATCTTTAACACTCTATAAAGAAACTTCATAAATGCTACAACAGACAAATATTTTAATAGTAAATGTCTAAAGGATGAAAACAAGTATATCACAGATTACAACTGAGAATGAAGATGTTTAATCCTACTAGTATAAAGATGCAAATCAAAACAACAGCCGCAGATTCTTTTCATAAGGAAAAGGAGGAATGGGCTGTCGGTCAGGACTGGGCAGTGAGGAAGCTAGGGTGGGAGATGGAATGGGAGCTGCCTTCTTAGTAGAGCCTGCTGCATCAGCAAGGGCAGCCATCTCAGCTTATTGGGACATAGTAAGTGGTGTGGAGAAGTGAGTTAGCTATATGAGAGAAAAAGCAACAAGAAAGGCATCTCGGTCCATGTGGTATTGCTATAATGAAATGCCTGTGGCAAGAGAGGAAGTTTAGCTCATGGTTCTGGAGGTGGGGAAGCTCAAGATCAGATGGCTGCATCTGGCAAGGGGCCTGTGTAGCTCAGAACATGGGGATGGCTTGACGTGGCCATCGTAGTTGAGTAGGCACATGCGGAAGAGCACGAGTGTGAGGAGTACAGGGGACAGCGCTGGGCTCACTCTTCCCACAGTGCATTCTCAAGGTCTGCAAGCCAGTCCCCTGACAGGAAGAGCACCCAGGGGCCCCAACATTTCTCCACACTATCCTGGGGCCCACATCTCAATGTTAGTTTCAACAGAGATAAACCACATCCAAAGATACGGAGAAAATGTTTAGTGGTGCAAATATATATATAATATATATATGTAATTTATGGTTATTTTAGGGTGTGGTGAAGAAAATTAAAAGACAATACACAAGAATACAGTGAGAATAAAACTCACACTCATAAAAAGACACCAAAAATATGCAATATGAGAGTTCAGGAAACTCTCATCATATGAGAGGATCTTAGGTTTGCGTTCATAGAGTTGTTACTAGCATATGAAAAATCCTCCTAGTATGAAGAAATTAAGCCCCCAAACAGTGGCTGGACTGGACACTGCCCAGCTGGATGGCTCTGGCCTTGGAATGCTGTAAGTAGCTCTTTCCTGGACTGTAGAATTTGCAGGCGACACTGCTGGGTGAATCCGATGACTGTACATCAGTGTCCTGGAGGCACAGGAAAACCCAAAGAATAAATGTCCTTCACAAAAGAAGTAGGCACAAGGTGCTTTAAAAGTTTCCTTCTTGACAAATTATTTCAGAGCAGGCTTTGTATTTGTGGTCATTGATAAGAGAACCAGCAACTTCTAAAACTCTTCTGCAAACAAGAAGTAAGAGAAAGAAAGTGGAAAATGAGGATAAAGAAAATAAATGAGGATAACTGCAAGAAATCCCTCTTCCAGACGGTCGTCTGCTAGCCTGTGGCCATTTCGGGGTGAGGTCGCCAGCATGCTAGGGAGCCCAGGGTTTACGCTGTGTCAGTTCTTGAGCCACATCCCCCGTGTAACGGCTGGCAGCTCTGCATAGACGTGTCCTAGAGAGTGCCTTTTCAGTAACATATTTGCTATTTTTTGCAAAATGATTTATAATAACTTAATTTACCTCCTGGGTTTCATGTCACTGGGCTTCATTCATCAATACAATAAGATGAATCTCGCTGTACTCTCACACAGGAATTATTCCCAAATCCCTCCACATCGGGCTGTGCCTCCTTGCACCACAGCAGGCATTCATGTCTCTTGCCTCAGAAGTTAAATTCAGTCTTGAAAAGAGGAATTTTCTTCATTCATTAGGGGAATCTATCTTCTATGGAAACCAATTTGTTTACACGGGTAGTTTGAAAGCAAATTGGCCCTTCATTCAGGAACAATTCAGCCTAACAATGTATGAAGAAAGTGTTGGTGGCTTTCAGCTGCTCACCTGGACCTCGATGGCCGAGGTCTGTGATGAAAACCTCCCAGGTCTCCGCGCGTTCAGAGCCAGTGTGGGGTTTTGGAAGAGCAATTTCAAAAGCATAGTCTTGTGAAGTGTTCTCCTCAGATTCTTCCATCCTGCCTACATAACCACTCGGAAGAAGAAAAACAAGCCTGAGGTGAGAGGAGCGTGAGCTCCAGCCCAACCCTGGAAACATAGCCAGCCCCTATCTCAAAACAATAAAGAAGAGATGGGAAGGAAATTCAGTGTAGAGTCTCTACATTCATTCCCAGTACCACAAAACAAAACAAAAGCTAAATATTGCACCTAAGTGCCTTTTCATTGCCTGACAAAACTCTGGGGTGCACCCTGATTTCCTAAGTGTAGAAGGGCTCCTGGCTGTGGGCAGTTCTCAAATCCTTAGATGTTATTTGATGAATGTGTGGAACATTTTTGTGGATTTCGGCTTCTTCTATTGGCTTGTTCTCTTCATCTCCAACCCTCCAGCTTGTTCTTCCATTGGGGAGGGGTTTAAAGATGCCACAAAGAGACAGGTATCCCTGAGAGAGACTGTAGTGGACCCCACCTGCTGCTCTCAGAGAGACATGCACCAGAATTTCCTTGCAGGAATACATCAGGATAAAGGGAGGACTATTTTTGTCTTTTCCTGTGCTCATTTTTTAAAATATCTGGTAGCCAAAGATTTTTCCATTGACCCGAGTCTGAGAAATTGTGGGATTTTCCTGCCGCCTACTCTGTAAGAGAGAAGCTCGATAAGAATTCACCCTACCCTCATGCGTGGTAACTTCTGGTTGAGTCATTCACAGCAGTGGGGTTAAGATGGACACAGAAACTGGGCTCTCAGGAGAAGTAGGGCCCTGTGGGATGGTGAAGCATTGAGGTACATTCCCAGAAAACCAGCTCCCCTCGTAACTCCCATTATGGTTAGGCTGATACAATGAGCCCTGTGCTTCATACCATAGAGAACAAGGAGACCAAGGATGGAGAGTATGCAAGAAGTTCCTTGAGACTCCCTCCCAGGGATGCTCACACCCTCCTGTAGGGGCTGGACATTGCTGACAAGGTGAGTCTGTCGTCTCCTGTAGGAAAGGAGCAGGCTCCAGGAGTCCAACAGGACAGACAAGAAGGAGCACCTTTGATTGGTAAACCCTAAACGGTTCTGGGAGTGGAAGATTTCAAAAGAAAAATTAGCCCTAGGATTGAGGCAGGGACCTGCTGTGCAAGGGCTTTAGACTTAGATTCGGGCAACTACACTTGCAATCCCACTCCGCCTCTATCTGGCTGTGTACATCACAGCAAGCCTTGTCTGTGTGCAGAGCACAAGTCCCAGCAACAGGCAGCTGAAGGTGCCAGGGTCTTCCCTTGTCAGAACAAGTAATGCCATGATGTCTTTGGCAATGCCTGAAGGTCGTGGGGTGACCTTGCAAAGTTATAGGGATAACAATACTAGTCCTGTGTCCATCAGTCAGTGGCCCAGTAGCCACCTTTCAGCATCTTAAATTTGCCAAACTCTGCCCACCTCAGAACCTTTGGTCATGCTAGGACCCTTCCCCTGACCCCATTGAGAATGCTGTCTCCTGATGGCTGAGCCTGATTGGCTTATCCTGCAGATTTTTGTCCAAATAGCCTTGCCTTAGATTTACTGACCAATGCAGGTTCCCAGAACACCCAGTTTTCTGTTTCAAAGCATTTTTCACAATAATAATTCCACTCATTTATTTATCTGCTTTTCTCTTTTTCCCTAGACTACAACTCTACAAGGACTGTGGCCATTTCTGTCTCATTCAATATAATTTACTTTAATAGCCAACACCTGTGACAAGCATGTATTAAGCATGCAATAAACATTCTGTTATAGATTGAACCAGAGGGAGCAATAATCACTTTTCCTAAGTACCTGTGTATTTCAGGCCAAGTAAGGCCTTAGATTTATCCTCTCTCTTCCAAAAGAAACAGCCACTGTGGTTAAGATATTTGGATTAATGACAGCATTTGATGTTTTAGCTTGCTTAGCGCTTCCACTCCTTTGGTGCGCTCTACAACAAATGCCCCTTCTAATGTTCTCCAGAAGTCTAAAAATTTTCAAACACAGAGGATTAAGCCTGATGGATGGTAAGCTATTTCCAAAAGTTAGTTAGAAGAGTGTGGAGCTATTTTATTAACATTGTTGCAATTTCTCAGACAATTCAAAGGAGCATTGCCCTTCCACACAGCCAGCTATGGCTGGACGCTTCCTTTAGTTTGGAATAAGTTAATGAACTGTGATGTTGGACTTGAGAATAATATTGCCTATGTGCAGCTCTTGCACATGTGGATTTTTCCCTCACAGTGAAAACTTCAGGACAGTAAATGGACTCTTGATAAATACAGCGATAAGGCTCACAAATACCGAGGGCTTACAGAGAGCAACTGCCCTGGCTTGCCAGAGACTGAGAGGTTTCTCGGGGAGAAGGATCATGGGGCCTGGCAAAGCAGGACTACTGGCGGTCTGAGCACACTCACAGGCTCCCCAGGTTCACGGAGTCTGTAGGTGAGCCCTGCTCTGGGCAAGTTTACAGACTCCCCTTTCTTGTGCTGAGAATAATGCCAGAGAAGAGGTGGGTATTGCTCCCGTTGGATCTGAAAGGAATGGCCTTCGACTGCCCATGCAATGGAGATGAGAGTGACAGTGGGGACAACGTAAACACTAGCATTTGTAAGCCTTGGTGGCATCAGGCCCAGGTGGCAATCAAGAGGTGGGACTTGGGGCCTGGGGGCGCCTCTTGGGTCCCCAGGGCTGAGATGAAAACAGAGGTCCTTCAGCAAGAGCACAGCTGGAGCTGCAGGGTCTTTTCTGTCCTCAAATAAGAAGAGTCTCAGTGCTGCTGTGCAGGGAAGGCACCCCAGCCCTGGGCCGTGCAGAACTTCAAGTGCAAAAGAACATTTAAGCTGGTCAACGGTTTCCCACATGGCTTGAACCCCTTCCACAGGGGTGCGATTTCCCCACAGTGCACACGCGCATGCGCACACTGCGCAGATCCTCAGTGTGGAAGGCTCTCCCCAGGACTGCGGGAGGAAAGGCACAAAGGTCAGGGCCCTGGCAGGGAGCAGATAAGGCTGGGGGTGGAAGGTAGAGTCAGCCAAGGGCAATAAACAGGCCTTTCACAGTGTCTCCCAGCAACACTGCGGAGGGGAAAGAAAGGAACCCATTAAGAAAGCAGAAGGGAAGGAAATGACCGCTTCAAGAATGTCTGGGGCATTCAACTATTTTAAAAATATCTTTAGCAAGAGAGTTAGAGGGTCCTGAAGCAAAAAGCAAACTGGTCCTGTGTCCACCTGAGAGTCCTCAGAGTCGTGCTAACAGAGGGCAGCTGGGAAAGCAAGGTGGCCTGGCTCCAGAGGAGTCCTCTGACACGCTGCTCCTGTGCTTAGGTGGGGACCTTGTGCTGGCAAAAGTTCAGGGCTCCCATGGGTGTGGACACCTTGGCAAACTCAACTTCGGGTCCCCAGGCCATCCTAGAATCGTGTGACAGGCAGCTGTGACTGTGCCTGATTGACAAGACATAGTATATTCATATTGCTTCTCAGAAATCTAGAAAATTCTGAGCCATGTTGGTCCAAGGCATTTCAGAGAAGAGATTGTAGGCCTGGAAGCTGCGGCAAATCTCAGCTCTGCCCCCTCCTCCAGCAGCACAGCGCTGGCAGGGAGCCCTGGTCTTATAGCTCAAGGGGGTGCAGGCTTGAGAGATTTCCCCCCAGTTCCAAAGAGCCGAGCTCTGCTCAGAAAAATGATAAGGAGGACATGACTTCATTAGCTGTGGCATCGTTACACAATAATGCTCATCTCTGAGTTGCAAAAACCCAGTTGGAAGGAGCGCAAAGGGAAAGCAACAAAAATGTGAAGGTCATAAAATATATGATTTTCAGGAGAAATTTCTAGAAATTAGATCCTCATTGAAGTTCATGGAATTTTAACCAAAAATAAAAAGGATGGGGAGGGAGGTTGTTTTTCTTCAACATTTTTGTTGTTGTTGTTGTTCCTGTTTTGGTTTAATTTAAGCACTGTCTGAAGAGGGAGATATCTTCTCTAGCAGCTTGAAGCCAGGATTTTGACCATAAGGGAACAATAAGCAAACAGCGAGTCCCCACAGCATTCACAAAATAAGGAGAAGTGCAGCAGGGCCAAATGGCAGCTGGAAGTCTGGGTTTTCAGGGTGAGGTGGAATTCCTGTGATGGGGTCAGGATTTTGGCCAGGGGTGAGACGTGGGGTGGTGAGAGGGCGGCAGCCTTGGTGAAGCGCAGAGCTGGGGCTGAGAAGAGGTCAGAGGTGCGCACAGGAGGGCGGGCCATCCCTGCAGGCTGCCTGGGGCCCCAGCACCAGGCGAGGCCGTGTCTGGGCACCACGAACCCACACTGCGTTCATTCGCTGTAGCCAGCGCTCAGCAGTGCTCACTCGCCTTGGCTGGGATCCGACTGGAACATCCACAGCCCCTCCTGCAGCCACCACGAAGCAGGAGGTGCACGCGCACCAACCCTGGGCCTGGGGCAGGCGTAGAGCTACTAGCTCATCCCAACACGCTGTCAGGCCCTCTTGGAGTCACTAAAAGGCTTGGCGGTACTGCACTTAGGAGGACGGTTCCTGGAGTCCCCTCACTGGACTGTGAGTCCTAAATCAATCTGAACATTCTGTACAAATGAGAGGACAGTCACAGCACCTCACTGCTGGAGTGTTGTGAGGATCAGCGGTTCCTGTCACCCTGACCACCGGCCGGACCCACGGCAATTTCTCCACGTGAAGGCTCAGGCCCCACTGTTTGCCAGGTGGCCTGTCTTGCATAGAAATAGCCAATTTCAGCTCAGACCATTTTACCCTAAGTAAAAGGAGTGTTTCATTTGCAGTCTTTCTGGCCTATAACTGTTACTTTAGAGGTTTTTATTATTTTTTTAATTATGGTAAGCCTTCTGCCCCCAAGTCTCATCTGAGCAGCTCTGTTACTTGCTAGTCACAGCACAGTGACTTCTGGCTCCCTTTTCTATTCTTGACTCAGGGTCAGGGTGGTGGCATCCACAACAGGGCTCTAGCCTTGCGCTGCTCTGTCGGGTTCGGAAGGCTGAGATGATGATTGCATTGACAGGCGTCTTATGGATTTTGCCAGTTAATCTTAACCATCAGTTTGACTGGCTTTAAAGACCTGCAAAGTGGATCAGATTGTGGGGTGCTATCTTCAGCGGTGTGTTAGTCCCCATGTGCATGGCTCACTGAATGTGGTGTTAGAAGCAGGGACTCAGTCGGGCTGGTCAGTGGGACAGGTCACTCCCGCGCACCCCTTTCCCCTGCTGGGCCTCCTGACTGCCTCAGAGAGCGCAGCTGTGCACCACTGTGCACGTCCTCCAGGATGGTCTGCCTCAGGCCAGCCAACCAGGGGCTAAGTCATCTGTCATCATGGGGCAAATTAAACTTCTTCCTGTGCATGTTGGATATTTGGGTCACTGCAGCAAAGAGCCAATACACAAGTATGAAAGCTTATTTAGTCTCCCTGTTTCTTATTATCTATCTTTTACTATTATTTTTTATTTATTTAAACTTTGAGTTTAGGTCTTTTGTGAGTGGGAAGAGGAAGAAAGGAGAAGAGAAGGGGAAGCAGATGAGAAAAGAATTAAGATAGCAGGCTGGTGAGACAGCCTGGCAAATGCAAGGTCCTGAGTTCAAGCCCCAGTGCAAAAGAAAGAAAGAAAAAAAAAAACCCTCAAGACAATAAATTAGTTTAAATCATTGTCATTGGAGAAGAGTAAAGATGTCTTTAAAGTTGGTAATGTATTTTCATTCAAGTTGCCAGACAACTGAAGATAATATAAGAATTTAAAAAAATTAAGATATGTACATGAACCAGCTACCCATGATGAACAGAAGCATTATGTACTACAAACATGTACTAATAAAAATAATTTTTTTAAAATCCTGCATAGCAAAATGTGGTATTACGGCAGCCAGTTGATGGTGCCCCTGCTGTGCCCGTGCTGCACAGTGACCTCCTGCAAGCAACAGGGCAAACCCCACGTGCAGGATAGAGAAAAGCTTTTATTTCTGATAACAACGAAGTCTGTCCAGTGTTGCCAAAGATCTTGCGCAGCAGCATTATCACTGCTCCTGGGATCCTGACTGAGCATGGGACTGGGTTACTGTGTTGTTTGACGGCTGTGATAATGGTCTACAAATATTTAAAGGGTATAAATGAAGACTCAATTACTTTAAAGCAGCTTGCTCTGAACTTATTTTACTAAAGAGGTGATACCTGGGGTGAGGTATGTCAGAGCCCAGACCTCCAGAAGCTTTTCTTTTAGGGGCTGGAAGATATAACCAACCCGGCTGGTAATAGGACTGGAGGCCTGAGAGTGAGGACCTTGGAAGACTGTGTCGTCGAGAAAAGGACACGAAGTTATGGGAGAGGCCGATCCCTCTAAGACCCTCCCAAAGCCTTTTTGAAGGATGACAGTCACTTTTGAGTGTCATCCCCAAGTGGTGGACAGCATGCATTCACACTCCATCGAGGAGAGAAAGAAACTAGAAGCAGCCCCACTTCTAGGCATATGAAGGAAGAGCTCAAGCTCAGAGAAATGGTGGTGATCGCCCAGCTGGGGGGCCCCCTGTGACCTCATTTCATTTCATTCTTGATGCCATCTGCCCTTTCGGTGTGTCTCTGTTCTTGGGAACATCCATAGGCGTGTGGGACAGGGGCCAAGCAGAGGTTCTTGGAGTGGCTCAATTTTATTCCTTCTTGGCAACTCTAGTGAAAGGCTCTCTAGATTAATTGAGAACTATTAATTATGATGAAGTCATTAAGGTTAAAGTTTCCTGGAACACTTGTGGAAATCATTTATCCAGATAGCAGATCCCCAGTTAATGCGGATAATTAGATTTTGGAGACACAGACACTAATCTGGGAGCAGTAGACATCGTTGCAGAAGGAAACAGAAACACAGGGAAGAATCGCGTTAGAGTTCTCATCTGAGGTGAAGGCTGACTGGAAAGAGTTTATTTTGTAATGACCTGAAAATGCCCTTAGAGAAATGGTACTTGAAGCAAAAACAAAACAAAACAAAACAGTCCTCCAGGGTAGATGGCATGAAGACGAAGAGAATGTTCTTTATGCCTTATGTAAGAAAGCCCTGGTGATTTCTTTGCAAATTCTGAGTCGTTAAGCCCTAAACAAGAGGAAAAATGTCTTTGTGTTGTCCAAATACTATAAATGACATTAAATGGGAACATATGATTGTTTCACATTTCTATACAACTTCATGTTTACCAGAAGATTTATAACCACTGGTTCCTTAATATTTACAGTATCCCTCTAAAGTAGAATTCCCCACACTGGGACTGTGAAGCCTCAGGGGTTGGGGAGGAATTCCAAGAGGGTCACAGGATTGGAGCTGTAGTATTTCAAGCATCTGTCTGGTAGCCACAGAAAACTGTATGTGGAGGAGGGGGTACAGCCTACCAGCTCCCCATGTTCCCTGGGAAGGCTCCCCTTGGAGACCTGAGGCCGTTTGTTAGGGCCAGGCCTGCCGTACTCTGGGCAGGATTACAAGGATTCTTCTCACTCTCCTATCCTCGGGGAAGGGTCAGCTCAAGCTCTAGTTTCTTGGGAGGGCAACATAATAGAGGCTTCGGGGATCTGTGCTTGAATCTCTGGCACTGGTCCTTGCCAACTGAGCGACTCTGTTAAGCTTGTTAGCCTCGAAGCCTTCCATACGACATCTGCAAAGTGTGGGGCAACCATTCATGAAGTACAGAGTTGTTATTAAAAGTGCATGATTCACCTTGCTCTCAGCAAGCTGACGCACCCCATGGCCACTAGTTCTATTGCACTGTCCCCACAGGGACCTCTTCCATGTGTCAGGACACAAGCACAGGCGGTTTTCATCTGAAGAGATATTCTGAGAATCTCTAATGAAACACAGATAGAAGATCCATGCACGTATAATGTGAAATTAATATGTGGTGCCACAAACACTTTGACACATAGATGTAGACATCATCAAGCGTCGCAAACTTCATGGTGCCTCAGTCATGCTCTTTGGCACTGGCTGCCTTGCTGAGGCCCCAGAAGCTCTATCTGACCTACAAGGCTGTTTTGTTCCTCGGGAACCCAGTTTTAGAGGACTGACTTATTTTCCAGTACAGTGTCTCTTCACAATCAAAACATGATATGATTCTTTTTGTCAAAAGAGAGCAATCTTTTGAAAAAGGGTACTCGCTGTAGTTAGCCCACTCCGAAAATTTCTGCACTCTTTACTTTCTCCTCCTCAGGTGAAAACTGGGTTGAAAGAGGAGGTGAAGCTAGGATTCAAGGATGGCCGTGGTGGCTGGCCCTTGTAGCTCAGCCGTAGACTTTTATTATGGAGTGTTGCTTTTCACTGTGACTCAGAGGAAAACAGAGACTTACTAACTTGGTGTTCAGTGTGATCCCAGCCACTCTGGGATCGCTGTAGCGATATTCCTGGGATAAACAACCTGTAAGAGGAAAGGTTTACTTGGTTGACAGTTTTGAAGATTCTGGTCTATGATCCACCGACCCTGTGCTTTGAGTGGCAAGGTAGCACACCAGGGCAGGAGCGTGTGGTAAAACTTCTCACTGAGCCCCACCTCTCAAGGGCTCCATCACCTCCCAGCCACAAACTGAAGACCAAGCCTTTATTACAGAGGCCCGTGGGGCACATTCCAGATCCAAACTATAATGCACGGGAACAAATGTTTATTTGGCTTGTCGGGAAGGCAGGGATTAGAGATTTCCTTGACTGCATCTCTGTAGCTGCCACTCTTTGCAGAAGGAGAAGCAAAATAGAAATTATCCCTTCCCTAAAATTGTGTTTACAAAGAATCCTTGCTGTCTTAGAGAATAGATCTGGCTGTGCCCCTGGAAATGTTTTACAGATAGCAGATTCTATAAGTACAGATCCTGCTTAAAGAAGGTGGCAATAAAAAAGGAACAAGCACAGTGTCCATATTTATGCAAAAGGCATGAATAAAATGAAAGAAACAAATTAGAGTTGGAAAAGGTTTACTAGAAAATTACTACGCAAACAGATGAAATTTGTGACCTTACATACTATATCACTAGTTTAAAAATAAAGAACTTAATAAATCTATCACTTTTTAAAAACAGGAGCTCAGAAAACCCAATGTATGATAACTGAGAAAATAAGACAACAGGAAGTGAAACAGAACCTGGCAGAACTTAGCAAGGATAACAACCTGGAAAAAAGACTGCAAAGAAATAGCAGCAAGAGATAGATTCTGTTGAAATCATGTCCAGTTCCTCCAAATGAAAATGAGAGAAATTAATGAAATTAAATGGAAATGGACAAAGTTTTACAAAAGATGAGCAGGAAGATAGAAGAGATGAAGGGCAGACAGTAGGTAAAATATACCTGGAGAAAAACACCTGAAAGTGTGAAAAAGGAATACTATTGTAGTAAGTTAAAATTTATATATATTAAATTTTATATATTAAATACAATTAATTGTTATAACTTAACATTTTAGCATATTAAAAATTGGACCATTCATATTGAAAGAGGCTGTCGGAAGGAAACAACACAGAAGGGTCAATTTTGAGGCATCTCTTAGAAAATCATTTTACTTTAAAGATATTTAAATTGTGGCCTAAATTTTTTGATCAAGGAGGCTATGGGGCCACAGTGGAAAGTGATCAGTGATGTAGAGTGTGCCTAAGCAGAGTCACATGGAGAGAAAATATTCTCTCAGGCTTTCATAAAGAGCAAATTGGTCAAGCAATGGCTGTGACTCATCCACATGGCTGACACTCACAAAGGATC
>NDGN010342685.1:0-13119 GCA_002564285.1 Tympanoctomys barrerae
GTGTGTGTGTGTGTGTGTATGCGCGCGCGTACACACGTGTTACCCCAAGCATGTTCAGGCAGGAGGCCAGGTGTGTCCACCACACAGGTGTACAAGGGTAGACACTGTGCAAACACATGATAGAAGACCTCTCCCCAAGAGGTCTTCTCTCTTGGGGAGAAGACCTCCCCAAGCGGGGAAAGCTCTGGAACTTGGATCCTTGAGCAACATGGTGGAAGGACTGTGATGGTCAGTGGCAGAGTCCCTGAGTGCTCCTGTCAGGTGGGCAAAGGATCCCAAGGGGCTCTTTCATGTCTAAAGCCCAGGCCCTCCCCTACCTGGGTGGCAGTGAAGTCAAAGGCCACATCGAACAGGTAGGACTTCTCCCGGGAGCGGTGTGCCCGCAGAATGTCATCAGGGTCCTCCATTGGGTCCATGAGAACCACCATCTGCAAAGGTCCCCAAGGGGAGGC
This sequence comes from Tympanoctomys barrerae, assembly GCA_002564285.1. Lineage (NCBI taxonomy): Eukaryota > Metazoa > Chordata > Mammalia > Rodentia > Octodontidae > Tympanoctomys > Tympanoctomys barrerae. Next base: position 453 of record NDGN010342685.1, read on the forward strand.
CACAGTCACATTAGGTCCCCTGAGCCCCGAGCTCATCTCTGCCCCCATCCACTCTCCAGGTGTCAGATCTAGATGCTTGGCCTTGGGTGTAGCCCTTACAAGGCTGGCATAGTCTCGAGGGAGCAGGGAGCTCTAAGGGGCTGCCCCAAGCGCAGCAGGCCCAAGATCCAGGGCCCATCCCTCATTGCAAAGCTCTTTCCTCAAGAAGAGCAACTGCAGGGCTTTATGCCTGAAGAAATTTTTCCCACTGCACAGCTGAGAAATTTCGGGTCCAGAGTGCAGGTCACACTAGCCAGGAGGGACCTGGGGCTCAAAAGCTGGGACCTGGGTTCAAAGCCTGCAGATCCATTTTCTAGAACAATCCCTGAGGCCACCCCACTTTGCCTAGGTCTTCCATGTGCCAAGCTTTGTTCTGGGCTCCATGTGGAAATGCAGAAGAAGGAGCAGGATCTTCCCTGGGGGTCCCAGTTAGGGACGGGTGGGGAAGTCGGTGCTCCCAGAAATGACAGAAGACACTCAAAGACTCACGCAGGAGGGCTTGAATTTAGGGGATGGAGGAGGAGGGGAACAGGCCCCAAAGAGGACAGTGACAGCAGATTCTGAATCCCAGGCCCGCTGCTCAGTAGAAGAGTGGTCTTGCATGAGCATGGTGACACGCCAGAGCCTGGGTCTCTTCCTCTGTCAGATGGGCCAGCACTACTGTGTCCCCGCAGGGCCGTGCATATCCCATGAGACAATGTGTGTAACACCTGCTAAGTAAGTGCTCAGAGGTTCTCCTTAGGGATCTCTCTCTCTCCCTCCCCCTCCCCCCTCCCTCCCCCCCTTCCTCCCCTAAGCTTCTCCTGGGACCTGGTCCCTGTCCCAGGTGGCCAGCAGCAGGAGCTCTGCTCAAGTTTCAGACCCACCTGAAGATAAAAACTGGCTCCAAGCCCCCTGGCATAGCTCCTCTGGGATGCACCACGAGCCTGGCTGGCCGTACCAGCTCTCGCCCACAGCAGGACCCTCAAGGAGCCGTCAGTGCTGGGAGGGTGAGCAGCATGCATGCACTGATGCCACCCCTCAATGGTGACTGTCACACGACCTCCGGGCACTGCCAAGTTCATGGCACCCTGGGCATCTGGTTCGCTGACCCACGAAAGCTCCTACATGAGTGCTTTGTCAGCACGGCAGCCATGATCCGCCCTGAAAGAGGGCTTTGTCTGGGTCCCATCTGCCTGAGCCCAAGCTCCTGCTCCAGCCTCCGGGGCACCGCCCCATACCTGTCCACTCTGGGACACAAAGGGGCTCTTGTGCCCCTGACCAGGTGAACCAGAGCTGAGCTGGGGGCTGGGAGGGAGGGGGTCCTGGGTTGCCAAGGAGAAAGAAGAGCAAAGCCGGGTGTCCTGCCTTGACATACTCCTGGGCATCAGACACTCCTCATAACCAGGGGAGTGCAGGAGGCAGCGAATCCAGCCACACCAGGGGAGGTGGGAAGGCTTCCTGGAGGAGGTGGCACCAGCGCTGGGTCTTAAGGAATAAACAGGAGGGGGCTGAGAGAGTTGAGGGTGGAGAATCTTCTAGCAAAGGCAGTAAGGAATGCACAGAAGAGAGAGGCAGGCCTGGGCAGGGCCTCAGCTCGATGTGCAGCGTTGCCGAGTAAGTCTCACCTGGCATCCTCCCCGCAGGAGCTCTAGAGCCGGGACCTGGAACTCACGCGGGCATCTGTGGAGGCACCCGCCGACCCTTTCCCCAGGGAGCCCCTCAAGCACAGGACAGCTGTCGTGCTAGCAGCCTCCTCTGTGTCCTCTGCGCCTCCCTCTAAATGTCACCCTGGCTGGCACACAGCATGTGCTCAAGGGACGTTTGCCAAATAAAGCTGCCTTTTATGGGGAGTTTTGAGTATGCACAACACCACACAAAGGGCTTGGCATGCGTTTTCTGACAGCTGATAGGTGGGCACTTTTTTTTTTTTTTTCAGTATTAGGACTTGAACCTATACTGAACCTACATGGAGTAAGCTATATCTCCAGAGCTGTTACACTTTTTTTGAGATCTTGCCAAGTTGTTAAATTGTCCAGGTTGGACTCAAACTTCTGATCTTCCTGGCCTGGAGTCCCAGTGTGTTGGGATTATAAATGTCCACTGCCATGCCTGGCTTAAGCATCCTTAGTATTACAAGTGGACAGTCCATGAGGACTCAGGCTACATCAATAACAAAAAGCTGCATTGCCAACTATAGGTTTGGTTAGATTCAAAGACATTTGGTTGCAGAACCCGGGCTCCTTGGATCTGCTCCCTGTCCCAGGCTGCCACCCACCCACCCTCGCCTGCCTCTCCAAGAGAACAAGTGTGGGGACAAACACCACCTGGCTGGGGGAAAGTCTACCTGGTGGAGGCTGCGCTGTGTTCCCTTCACCCCAAGCGTGCGTGTGGAAGCCCTAACTCCAGCGTGTTAGTCAGCGGCCTTATTTGGAAGCACAGCCAGGCTGATCAGAGAGAGGAGGAAGAGGAGGAGCAGGAGGCCTACCAGGCAGGGGCAGCCCTTACTCCATCATGACCAGTGCTGTACAGAGGGAAAGCCACACACCGGAGGCCTGGCGGGAAGGCGATGTGGGAAGACAAGGGGGAGGCAGCCATTGGCAGGTCAGGAACAGGGCCCTGGACCAGACCTCCCCGACGCCACAGACTATGAGACTATAAACTTCTGTGTTGAAGCCACCAGGCCTGTGGTACTCGCTAGAGCTGCCTTGCAAAATTAATCTACCCGCCAAGGTGGGTCCCCTGCCACGTGGAGGCGGGGTAGCCACAACCCAAGGAGGACAGGCGCAGCCCAAGGCATCCTGGGCTCCATCAGCCTTTGGGCTGGAGAGAGGAGCCCAGAACAGAGCCTGCTGCATGCATAGGGCCAAGGCCAGCCAGCTCCTCAGGACAGAGCCACACCTCGCTGACGTCCCAGTCAGGTAACCACGGTCTATGGGACTCTGAGCAGCCCTAGGCTCAGGAGGACAAGAAAGATGACCTGGAAGACTTCCCTGGCAAGCGCAGGGGCCTGAGTTCAATCCCCGGTTCCACAAAAAACAACAACAACAACAACAACAACAAAGACAGTCTAGGGCAGTGATGGCGGACCTTTGAGAGCCTTCACACGTGCCCTAGGTTGGTCATCCCTGCCCTGGGGCTTGTCTCTGAAGCGGGTTGCAGATGCCTTTATCAGATTCCCCAGGGAGTAATGCCTGTAAAATGCAGATTCCTGGGCACCATCCAGCTTCAGAAACACAGTCTCTCTGGACCATGGATCCACAAATCTGTATTTTTAATAAATCGGCACCTTCTGCTTATAGCCACCCAGCAGTTAGATATCAGGCTCCTTGCATCCTTGACGCCGTGCACCACACAGTGTGCTCCACACCGTGCACCACAGCTCGGAATGGAAACGACACCAGTGTCCACCAGTGGAGGAATGGATAAACTATGTGTGGCACATCCACACCATGGAAAGTTACTCAGCCATGAAAAGATAAGAGATAACATCGCTCTTGTTCAACACGGTTCTCAAAACATTAGCCAGAACAATCAAGCAACAGAAAAAAATAAAAGGGGTGTGGATAAGAAACAATGAAGCCAAGGTATCATTCTTCACAGATGACATGATCGTATCATACGAGAGCCCCAGATACCCTGAAAGACTCTTAGAATAAAATAATCAAGGGCTGGGGAGATAGCTCAGTAGAGTAAGCGCTCGCCTGGCAGGCGCAAGGTTCTGAGTTCAATCCCCAGTACCACACACATACACACACACAAAAAAAAAGAATAAATAACCAAAATCAGCAGGATAGCAGAATACAAAGTCAACACACAAAAATCAGTTATGGGGCCAGCAAGATAGCTCAACGGACTAAAGTGCCTACTTAGGCAAGCGCAGGGACCACGGTTTGATCCCCAGCACCACATGCCACACCGGCCCCGCATCCAGGGCAGGCGGAGCCAGCCAGAGTCCAGGCATAGTGATGCACGGCTGTCATCCCAGCACTGGGGAGGCTGAAAGCAGGAGGATCCCATGAGTCCAAGCTGCCTAGTGAGACCCTGCAACAACCAAATACGTAATGTGGAAGCAGTAGCCCTGTACATCCATAATGAAGTCACCAGAAAAGAAACTATAAAAATAATTCCATTCATAATAGAATCAAGAAAAAATGAATAGCTAGGAATTAATCTGAGGAAGCAGAAGACTTCTACGATGACAATCACATCACTCTGAAAAAGAAGAACAAAGAGGGCATCAGAAAATCTAAAGATAAGACAAGGAAGCGCAAGGGCTTGAGTTCAATCCCCAACTCCAAAAAAAAAAGAAAAAATCTAAAGATAAAGCCAAGCATGGTGATGCACGCCTATAATCCCAGCACTCAGGATGCTGAGGCAGAAAGACTGCTGTGAGCTCAAGGCCAGCCTGGACTACATAGTGAGTTCAAGACCAGCCCAGACTACATAGAGAGCTCCTGTCTCAGAAAATAAGAAAAGAAAATAAAATGACTTAGGAAAAAGAAAAATGGAAAGCTATCTCCTGTTTGTAGACAGGCAAAACCAACACAATTAAAATGGCTATACTTCCAAAACTGACACGAGATTTAACACAACCCCAATCAAAATACCAACAGCGTTCCTCACAGATCTAAATAAAACTATCTTAAAATTCATACCGAACCAGAAGAGATTCAGAATAGCAAAACAATCCTGGGAAATAAAGGCAAAGCAATAGGTGTCCCTCCCAGGCCTGAGATTATATTACAAAGCTACAATGATAAAATCAGTATGTTAAGGGCACAAAAATACACACATTAATCAATGAAACAGAATAAAGGAAAGTAACCACAGGCACCGCCGGCTACTTGTTCTTTGACAAAAGGGACCAGAGAACACACACTGTAGGAAAGATGTTCTGTTTAATGAGTAGCGCTGGGAATATTGGCTATCCACACGAACAAGACTGGCCTAAACCCATATTTCTCACCATGTACTAAAATAAAAATGGATCAAAGATCTAAACGTCAAAGCATGAACCATCTAGTGGAAGACAAAATAGACACAATGCTTGAAGACATACGCATGCCTGTAACCCCAGCTCTGCGGAGGCTGAAACAGGAAGATCACTATGACTCGGAGCTGCATGGCAAGACCTTGTACCAAATATACTAAAAAAAAGAAAAAAGTGAAGACATAAACCTAGGCAGGGACTCCAGTTGCAAAAGAAATCATACTGAGGATCAACAAATGGCATCGTATCAAACTAAAAGGATTCTGCACAACAAAGAAAAATTCCTCAGGGTGGAGAGACAGCCTACAGGATGGGAAGAGTCCTTGCTAGCCATCCCTCAGACGGAGGACTAACACCTGGAATATATAAAATAAAATTTAAAAAATAGACCCCATCCCAAATAAAAGACCCAATCAAAACCGGGCATGTGAAATGAGCAGAAGTGGCAAGAGGTAGAGGATGGGGGAGGTAGGGGAGAAAGAGCGATGGAAAAATGGAAGGAAAAAACGAAAATAGTGCTTTTACACGCGGGGAGGAGATGAAGAGCTGGAGGGAGGAGAGCGGGAGGGGGAGGGGGAGGGGATAACAGAGAAAGTTCTTGTGTTACGGACGTGCACGTGCTCCTCACGATCAATGTGCTTATCATGTATTCCAAACATGTGCAGGATTGTTACAGGATCTCACTATGCAGCTCAAAGTGATTCTCCTGTCTCAGCCTCCCTAGTGCTGGGATTACAGGCATGCAGCACTACGCCGTTTTGGTGGCTGGCACGATGCACCTTGGGTTCCAGGGCCAGCATGACATGCAATGCTAGCAGTCAAACCCGAGTCCTTGTGCTTGCCAGGCAGGCACTTAGGCACTTAGACTGCTGAGCTATCTCCTCAGCCTCAAAAAATAAATTTTAGAACAGTTCTGATACAAGTATAATGTGAGTAAAGCTCAAAGACACGACACTAATTGGAAAAGCTGGACATAAAAGGCCCATACTGTATGACCTAATTACATTAAATGTCCAGAACGGATCAGAGACAGATGGAAAGTAGGTTTTCCTGGATCTGGGAAGGAAGGGATGGAGAGACATGGCTAAGAGGGCAGGGTGAAGGTTCCTTGCACCCTCCCCTGGTCATTTCCTTCTTTCTGTCTTGGAGACAAGGCCTTGGTATGTAGCCCAGTCTGGCCTTGGCCTTGCGACAACCTTCTTGCCTCGGTTTCCCTCTTAAGTGCTGGTATTATTAGGCACAAACCTCCACACCTCGGTCCTCCTTGTCATTTTCTACCATTTTCTCTATGGCAACAAGTCCATAGATAGAGCCCCAGACCAATGGTGTGCAGTCAGCCCCACCCTGCTCCCCCCAGGCAAGCCCGTGGGCTAGAGCAGCTAGCTACCCCACAGCCACCCTGTCTGTGGCGCTCACCTCTGTCACCCGATCCCTTATCTTTCACACAGCTGTGCACATCCATGTGGGACACAGTTCCCCTACGTCTTCTGCCTTACTCCTCTCCACAGTTCTTGGCATGTGTGGAGCTGGAGCTTAAGTCTCCCGTCTCCCCAGGTCCAGGCAAGGTGGGGCGCCGGGCTCCCAGCCTGAGGCTGCCGAGGCTGTGTCCTGCTGGGAGCCACAGCCCTCTCCCTCTGCTCTCTTCTTTCTGTCACCTACATCACACCTGCCTCCGCCCCTCTTGTCCTTCCTGTGCTCACCCCTGACTTGCAGGCCTGGGCCCCCACCAGCCCTCCTGAAAGGGCCCTGTCTTACTCCACAGGACCCCAGGAGCGGGGGCTGACAGTTGGCCTGTGAGCAGACAAATGCTAATTATGGGATTATATGCATTGTTGGTTGACTTAAATCCTGTAGACAAACACTACCTGGAAATCCAGGAGGAGGGTCAGCAGGCCTGGCTTTGTGGGTAAGTCTAGGCTTTGTTTGTTTTTTTTTTTGCGAAACCGGGGATTGAACTCCGGCCCTTGCGCTTGCCAAGGAAGCGCTTATTCCACTGAGCCATCTCCCCGGCCCTAGGCTTTGTTTTGAAGCTTCTTCCCCAGCCTGGAATGCCCCACCCCAAGGAGCCTTTTCCTCCCTCCCCGGGGGTCTGGCCTCCAGGTTTGGTCCCACCCAAATGCTGCTAAGCCAGGAGTTCCCAGTGGTCTTCCAGGAGCATGCCCTTGGGAGATGGCTACATGGGGACCGTTCCAAGAGCTGAGATGAAGGAAGAATGAGGCTGGGTTTTACCTAACTCTGAAACCATCCTGTATTTCACCACTAGAGATGAACACATGTTCTACCGCGCTCAGGTACAGTGTCAAGAGCTGCACAGCCATGAACACTTACAGAACTACCATCTAACTAAGGCATCTTGTTACGGCCCTGGGACCCCAAGTCCACAAGACACCTGACCAGTCCTCTCAAGAATCCAAGCCTGAACTCCAGCTTTCCCAGAATCAAGGCACACTGGCCTCTTGTCTGGAGGACACTTTGTGACAGGCGTACCCACCTTGGCCCAATTCCAGATGCCCCTGGGAGAATAATTCCTCATCCTAATTCCTCATAGGGGTTCTATAATGGCTTTATAGAGCCCCTCTCATGGGTTCAAGCCAGGGGGTGACTGAGTCCCTCTTCTCAAAACTTATGGATAAGAGGGCTGTGGCAATGCTCACTTCCTGCTGCCCACGAAGGGGCCAAGCCCTTGGTAGTACACTCCAGGCTGCACTGCTCAGGGCGTCCCACCCTTGGACCGAGGACACCAACAGAGGAAAGGGACCGTTCATCACCGAGGCGACACAGGAAGCAAGAGGAAGCTGACTGAGGAAGCTCCATCCCTGGTGGATAGCCCAAGCCAGTGTCTCAGAGGAGGCAGGGCCCTGCTGGCCCATCACACCCTGGCTGGACAGGGTCACCACAGCCATGCTCTCCTAGGCAAGCTCACAAACTCACCCCACCAACTGTGGGGCCTCAGATCTAAGGAGGAAGGAGACTGGGTCCTCAGTGCAGTTGGGCAGGCCTGGAGCTTGAGGATTCCTCAGGGCCAGGGCTGCAGGGGAATGTGGGGTCACTGGGGAGAGTTGGTCAGGATGGGAGGGAAAAAAAACCCACATTGCCCATCCTGGCTCTTGGATTGGTATGCTTTAACCTCCTGTTGCCATGGTCTATTTGTCAGGGGGACAGCTTGCCTTCCAAGTCTCTCAGGTCCTGTAGCCACTCTCAAACTGCAGGCCTTGGTCAGGAGAGCTGGGCCAGGCCCCAAGGAACACCTCTCTTTGATCCCGCTGAGAACCAGAAGAACTCAGGTCAGAGGGGCTGCTCTGCACCTCTCCACCGACACAGGGCCAGCCCTGATGGCGCGGCTCAGTTCATGCCCAGCTGGAGGAGCAGCTCAACGCCTGGGCCAGATGCGGCGCATTCGCCTCTCCTCTGCCCATGGGGACAGAATGGAGCCAGTGTCTGCCGAATGTGGGCACACAATGGGCTGTGCCCCAGAAAGGGAGTAGTGTTCCCAACAGTCAGTTATCTATCAGCCCCCGTGGCGGCTGGGAGCCAGGAGCAGCGAGAAAGGAAGATCATTGTCCCAACCTGAGGACCTGATAGCCTTCCTAGAGGATAAAGCGGACTTTTCTCCGGTAGCCCTGCAAGGCTGCGCCTCCCACCAGCCCACCCCACATCCCTGGGGAATTCCAGTCCCAAACAGATGTCGGTCACTGACAGCTCCGCAACTTGCCCTCTGGGCCAGGCCCTGGGGAGCACACTTGGAGGTCAGCCCTCACAGACCCTCTAAGGAAAACATGACAACCCTGTCCCCACTGCCAGATGAAGTAGCTGAGCAACAAGAAACTCTCCTCCAAGGCTGCATGACTCGACAATGCAGAGGCTACTCCACGCTGGGGTTTAGGTGCTTTTGCCCAACCGCACGGCGCCTTTCTGACTTATCTGTCCTGAGAGCCCATCCAACTGCCCAGGAGCCCCGGTGTTCGGGAGAAGCCAGCGCCAGCAGCCACGGAGCAGAGGCCAGGGGCTGTCACATCGCTCTCACTCTCCCACCGGGATGATCCCACCTGGGCACCGATCCATCCCTGCTGCCCCTGCGAGTGTCCTCCACCGCCTACCCCTGGCTGTGCCTACAGAGTGTGCCTTTTGACCCTCACCCCTCACCCGGGCCTTTAGTTCATCCTACACCTCTCGCCCCTGGCTGGAGCCACTCTGGCCTTCTCTCAGTCACCCAACTGCCTCACCGTCCTTCTTGCCCCAGGTCCTTTGCACACACAGGCCTCTCTACTCAAATCTCTCTCCTTGCACATGCTCCTAGTCACCCGCACTTTCCCCTTAGTTCAGCTCAAGCACCAACTCTTGGAGGATCCATCCCCAACCTCCAGGACTAGGTCAAGTCCCCCTGGTCCTCCTGGTGCTTGTCTTTCTTTGCAACCCTCCTTCATCATAAGCTCTTTTATTCAGTTCTTAAGTATGCCACATCTTCTCATGCTGGACTACAGGTAGGGGAGGCATTGTTTGTATTTTTCCTGTTCACTGAGACTTCTTAGCCCTTCCTGTGGTCCCCAATATGTCATGGGTACTTGATAAATATCTGTTGCTTTGTCCTTTAATCATAGCGACCCAAGGGCTGAGAGAACCAAGGGCCAAGGGCTTCACCAAACGTGCACACGAGGAAATGAACTCTAGCTGTAACCATACAAATGTGTGTTCTTTGGGCAACAGACATATAAGATGGGAAAGCCATGGGCGAAAAGTGACTGGGACCTACCCAGGAAGCCCTCAGCTCTCCTTGGACCAAGCTAGGAAGGCTTTCCGGAAGAAGCGTCCCCGGCTTCTTTGATGTTGGCAGTCAAGAGTGCAGGGAGGAGGGGAAGATGGGGCTGTGTCGGTCCTGCCTGCCCCCAGGTGCCGGAGCGATCCGAGCAGTAGCCTCACATACCTGCTCATCCAACTTGTGGGCAATGAGGGTGGCTCCTTCCTCCAGCTCTGCCACACTGATGGGCCGGACCCTGAGTGCCACCTGGGAGGGAAGACCAGAGCTCTGGAGTGAGGAGAGGGCCATGCGAGCTCAGAGAGAATGAGACAGTCTCAAGCTTGTGACCCCACAAAGCGTCCAGCTACGCCAGGCTCCTTGGCCCTAAGGAGTCACTGTCACTGCCGAGGGCACAAGTCAGCAGGTCCCCAGGGTGTCGGGCTCTGCCTGAGTCTGTGAGTCTCCCCAGGGGCCCATGCCTCAGGGACACCCACAGGGGAGAGAACTGTCTGCCTCACACAAGCAAATTAAACACCTTAAGCACCAGGCTTGACCTTGAAGCTGGGGGCACCAGAGCAGCCCATCAGCGCCTTTGTGAATGAAGCATGTCAGGTGAAGGCTGCACAGAGCCGGGAGCTGGGGCATGGGGCCTGGCGGCGCGCACAGAAGCGCAGGTATCTTCCTTGCATCACCCTAGCAGCCTGCCCCGGGACACATGCCTGCCCCGGGACAGTGTCACCTGAAGCCGCCTCCTGTCTGTTCCTTAGTCAGTGAGACAGTGGGTCTTCCCCGCTGGGCTAGGGCTCCCCATGACTAGCATAAGGGAGGCAGAGGATTTCTTAGGCTGATCATAAAGACGAACCTGCTGGGCATATGGGTGGTGCTAAGGGGGGGGGTGCTCATCATTTTCAGAGGCACCTGCATTCTGTGTCCGGCAAGTCAGCTTTGTCTGAACCTCATGCAAGAAGGCAGGGCTCCCGGCTTGGCCAGGTATCAAGCCGTGCATGTGTATACTTTATTTGGAGTAAATCATTTTTCCCTCTTTCTTTTCAACAGCAGTAGGGCTTGAACCCAAGCACACTCTACCACTGAGCCAAACCCCAGCCTTTTTTAGTTCTTATTTTGAGATAGGGTCTTGCCAGGTTGCCCAAACAGGCTTCCAGCTTGTGATCTTCCTGACTCAACATCCAAGTAGCTGGGATTGCAGATATGTGTCACATGCCTTAGTAAATGTTTTTGAAGCAGTCCACTCCCACTGCCAGAGAGCGTATTCCAGGGCTCCAAGGCTGCCCTCTGGAGAAGCAAGGGCACCCTACAGAGGTGGGGTATGGAGCATCATGCTGCCCTAGTCATGGCGCCACCACTAGCAACTACAAGAGGCCCATTCCCAGGTCTCAGAAGTAGAGGTGGGAGAGAAAGATCCCCCACCCACCTACCCGGGCCTAACAGAGGCCTTGGGGTCACTGAGTCTCCCCATCATTATTCCAGCATAGCGCTACCAATGACCAAGAATCTCTCCCTTCAGCCTCTACCTGTCCCTTCCCCTCCTTCCGCTTCTTCCTCTGTTCCAGGTCCCAGGGCTCTAGGGGTTGTGAGGTGACTTCCTGCACTTCTCTGAGGTACTGAGTCCTGACTTGGACAGCAGCCACGTGGCAGCCCATCAACCACCGACTTCCTAGCCCATCCTGGCTGGCCTGGTGGCAGGGGCTCTTTCCAGAGTCTGGATGGACCCAGACTCAGGCTGGGTCCCCTCAGGTTCACCTTCTCAGGGAGTGGATCAGATCTCCCAAGATCAGACAGCTCCAAGCAGACACTCTTCAGACTGTGGGGTGGGGTGCTCTGGAGTGTGGGGTTGAAGACAGGCTGGCTGTCTAGACTAAAAAGGCCATGGACTTGACAGATGCCTGTTGCCTAGGACTTGGGCAAAGGAGCTCTGGACTGTCTTAGGCCCTGTCCCTTGCTTGTCCCCTCAGTAGACACTGTTGGAGGCTGACGGAGGTCTTTGGGTTCCCGGGGTCGTGGAGGGGGTGAGGAAAGCTCCACTGAGTCTCACCGTGAGTTGCTGGTCCTTGGAGTCCCCACAGTCTTTCATGCTTGCAGCAGGGCGGAGGGGCTCAGGCATCGCCCAGCCCACCTCCACCGCGGTGTCTTGGGTCACTGCGGTCTCTTCCGCTGCTGCTCGTGCTGCCTGACAACCTGAAACCAACAACTAGCTGGGCGCCCGGCGCTGACCAGGAGGGGAGGCCTGGAAGGCGGGACTGGGCCCGCCCTGTCCCGCCCCTTGCACCACCCACCCTGGGCTTCCTGGGCTGGCCTCCCCCTCCTGGGAGCCAACAGGCCCTTTGGGAGCTCCTCCGGGGCTGCTGCCCTAACCTCCCAGCTCGTAAGGTACACCCGCCGGCCCCTGGCCCAGCACAGGTGGTCCCTCTGGCCAGACTTCCTACACCTGCAGTCTCTGGTCTCCAGGACAGCAGCTGGCAGCCTCGTCTCTATGGGCACTGTGGGGACCGCGGCTGTGACTGTGGTGTCTGGGGTGGTTGCAAACACCCAGTGCCCAGTGGCAGAGGGCTTAGGAGGGCAAGAAGTTGTCCTGGCTGCCTACCCCAGTCTTGTCCTTTGCCCTGACTGCCTAGCCACGTGTTGCAGGGGGAACATCTGGATTAGCTGCCATGTGTTACAGTAGGGGCCACCTTTCCCACTAACAGAAGAAGCCCTGCCCCTAAGTGCCAAATGCAGCTGGGCGTGAGCAGCCCAGCTACCTGGGCAGCCTATGCTGTTCAAGGAAGGTTAAGTCAAAAGCCTGGCATGATGGGGCATAGTTATGATCCCAGCAATGAAAAGCTCCATCCTCGCCCGGACAGTTTAATGACTTAATGAGATACTGTCTCAAAATTTTTTAAAATATTAAAAAGGGGCGGGAG
>NDGN010342697.1:0-20002 GCA_002564285.1 Tympanoctomys barrerae
GAGGCGGCGGGACGCGGGTGCTGGGCAGGGAGGCGGCGGGACGCGGGTGCTGGGCAGGGAGGCAGCGGGACGCGGGTGCAGGGCAGGGAGGCGGCGGGACGTGCCAGCCTACCAGCATCATACTGGAGCGACACTGGAGCTCACGGGGGACTCTCACCACAGTAAGCTGCTCACAAAGGCAAAGCCGTGCAGCCGAGAGACAGATCCGCCTTGTCACCAAGGCGCGCCACACCTGCGAGGAAGCCTGCTCCAAAGCAGCGCTAGACTCTAGGGGACTTGGGGAAAGCATCGGCACGCCAGAGGCTGATCTCGGCAGTCACCCTAATCAGCCTGACTGGGAAGTGGGAGCGGCCAGCTGGCCAGGCCGCACCACCAGCAACAGCTGAGGGAAGTGGCCCTCGGAGCCTGCGTGATGACCGGGCTCCTTGGTGCTTTGTGATTTTTAGGCCATTAAGGGATGAGCAGACCACAAGAATGTCACCATGGCCCTGAGTGTATCCCACCCAGGGACTAACTGTTGCCACTACCAAACCCAAAGCCGCCCGGAGGCCCACAAGCCCAGCTCAGGAGGAGCTGCTGCAGGGCGCTCACCGCTCAGGTTCCTGAGGTCTCCCCAAGGGCCGGGGCCACATGCACAGCCCTTCCTTCCACTTCCCCGGGGGGCCCACGGAGACCACCCAGACCCACCAGGCCCACCAAGTCCACAGCCCACCTGGAGCCAGGGGAGACTGGGGTCCACTGGTGAGGAGGGGGCCCTGGGCAGAAAAGCAGCCCCTAGGAGCCTGCATTCACGGGCCTGCTCCTAGCGACCACAGAAGGGAGCTGAGCCAGAGCCTCCTGCCTGGCCACACGTGCAGTGTGCAGTGCCCGGGAAGTAGCAAGACAGGCAAGCAGAACAGGAGTCCAGGTACAGCGCAGAGGACATCAGGGCTACAGCAAGTACCGTCCCAGGACACACACACAGGGCTCCTCCAGAAGGACCCGTGCAGAGAGCATCCACCCGACAGCCTCAGCTACCACTTCCTTTGCCACCGGCCAGCGAGAGCGCAGGCCCTGAGTCCAGGTGGACCGCACAGCCCACTGTCCCTGCCTGCAAGCCTGAGGCCCCACGGCAGCTTCTGCCTCAGGTCACCTGGTACACCGCGGCTGACATCCACGCAGCAGACTCGGGCCAGCTGGAGGCACGGAGGCCAAACGCGGGGGCTCAGGTTGCGGTGCCACGTAGGGACAGGCAACACAGAGCCCTGTCCTCGTGCTGCATTTCCAACACCAGGACGCTGAGCTCCAATTGGACCTGCCAGCCCTACACCCGGCAGGGGAGACACTCCCCAGAGGAATACTAGGTAGCAGCATGTTCATTAAAGCTGCCAGACGCTCAAGCAAGACGAGCTGAAGCCCCCTGCTGTCACAGCCCGAACCACCCAGGTCCCAGCAAGGACACACATCTCCTGCCACGGAGGCTCAGACTGCCACACCCTCGCACCCACTACCGCTCCGGCAGGCATCCGTCATCTCAGCCTGGTCCGGGAGCAGGCAGGGCACGCAGCCAGGGCCTCAGGCGCCTACATCAGCATACCAGGGTGGATCTCCAGCCTTGAGAGAATGCCCGGCTCTGCGCGGCGCTCGAGGAGGGGAGATCTGCCGCCAGGACCAGGGCCTCTGTGGGGAGGGCAGGCCCTGGTGAGCAGGACCTGGGCACGCCATCAGCTTCCCTACAGGCGAGCCGCACAGCCTCACCTGCAAATCAGCCCCACTCGAGCTATGGGCCTTTCCTGAAGGTTCCACAGTTCCAGAAGTTGCAAAGCTATTTTTGTAAGAACCATTAATATTTTACACATGATAATTCAAGATTCACATCGTGCTTAACCTATTTTCTGATTACTATAGTACAGAGGAAGTAGATTAAATTTGCAAGACAACCCCAAGCCCCTAAATGAAGTAAAAAATACCAATCCTGACGATTCACTTTGAATTTGCTCTAAGTAGGTCACTGTTATCTATGGTTACTACAGCGCTGCTGACAAGACTTCTCCAAGGAAACTGAGTCACCAGGACCTGCCCAGCTTGTCTGGGAAAGCCCAATGGGCAGCCTGCCCCCCCCCCCGGCCTCCAGGAGATGGCCTGGCCTGGCCTGCAGAATACAGGGCGCCCCTTCAGAGGAAGAGGGGCAGCCTACGCTGTCCTGGGTTAGCACCCCACCTCTGCAGGGGCCGGACAGCGAGCCAAGCCAAGGACCTTGGACGAGTGTGGAGGCTCGGACTCAGTGGCCCACCCGGTAGGCACCCTGACAGGCCCCGACTCCTCACTTTCTCACGTACAGTTTAAACAGCATGTTGCCTTTCCAGCCACGGGCGTAACCACCAAAACAACTTCAAACACCACAGAATCCAAGAATGCAGTAGGCAGGCCTGCGCCGTGCTGGGCTGTGGAGGTGCTGTGTGACAGGCTGGCTGTGGTCTGGCGGGCCTTGGGGGGCCCTTTCCGGGCGCCCCGCCTCCCAGCAGACATTCTGTAGAGATGACGCAGTGGGCGGAGTGGCTTGGCTGCCTGCCATCTGCCCAGATCATGGAGACAAACGGGCCTCCCAGCCCAGAGGATGGGGGGCCTGCTGGCCACGGAGCTCGGTGCAGGCAGCAGCACAGGAGGTTGAGGGTGCTTTCCTGGAAGGCTGCTGCGCCGGGAATGGACCTAAGCGAAGGAGTGTTTCAGGAGGACAGCAGGAGGAGGGACACAGGGCTGGGTGTGGGGACTTTCTGAAGACCCTTCCCTCCCCCTCCCCCGACCCCAGCCCTGGCCTCACGGTCTGCTTCCAAGGGTGAGGAGCCCCTTGTGAGGACACTGGCCACTGACCAGCTGCCTGCCTGGTCACTCTCTTATGGGGCTGAGGAGCCACAAGCACACACCACAAGCAGGAGTGGCAATTGGGGCACATCCTGATCCCTAAGCATTTGCTGGGGTCAGCAGTCACCCAAGGCCACATGCTGCTCCCCACCACCCCCGGGTCCCCACGCCATCTGCTCTCCTCAAGATCACAGGCTCCTCTCCCACACGCTGTGTATCATGCGTTGGGTGGCAAGGACTGTGGCCTCCATGCACATGGCCCACCCTGCCACAAAGCTAAGGCACCAGGAAAAGCAGCAACAGGTTCGGGGGACACAACTGGGCACCCTTTTCTGCCTGAGCCCTGGGGGACCAGGCGCTCAGCCCTCCTCTCAGGCCCAATGAGGCCTCCTTTCCACAGGGGCCATAACAAGAGGAGAGCAGGGCCACCTCGAGGGCGGCAGCACAAGACCAGATGGAGAGAGCCCCACCCCCCTGGACCAGCCAGGTACAATCTGTCTGCTCGACCTCTCACGCATCAGGCTAGGGGCTGACAGACATGAGCAGCCACCCTGCCACCTCAGCGATGAGGACACTTGGGTCGGACAAGAGGGGGCCCAGGGACCCACGTGCCAGCCACCTGGAGGGGACCGGACACCCGTGTGTGGCCAAAGCCTGGATGAGACCCCTCCTCTAAGTCCATCTCCTGCGGGCAGCAGGTACAGGAGGGTGCTGGCTTGAGGAAGGCCCCAGGCCAGGGACAGTGCTGACAGCCGGGAAGCGCGCCACACTCCCGCCTTAGCTCAGGGAGCTCGGAGGCGAGAGGCCACAAGGGACAGGACGCCAGGCACCACCTGCTAGGGAAAGCACTCACGTGAACACGTGTGGATACATGCATGTGTACACACGCACACAGGGTAACGGGGCAAGACACGACCACCAGGCACATCCACAGGACAAAGCTACTACCAAGAACACTGGTTCCAAACCTTAGAATAGAAGGGAAGGCAGGGCATAGTGGTGCAAGCTTGCAATCCCAGAACTACCGAGACTGAGGCAGGAAGATAGTTCGAGACCAGCCTGCGCAACAAAGTGAGCTCAAGGCCAGCCTGAACTGCACTGGGAGACACCGTTTCAAAAAGATAAACAAAACGGATTTAAGATTCTGGAGTGTTCACCTTGGTGGGGGCAAGGGTCTACTGGGGGCTGAACTCAGGACCTTTACACTGAGCTACACCGCTAAGCCTTTGTTCATTTTGAATGACAGGGTCTCCCTGCATCCCTAAGTGGTCCCGGCTGGGCTCCCACTGTGGTCCTTCGGCCCTAGCCTCCCAGCATGTGGGGACTGCAAGTGTCCACCGCTGTGCAGCAGCGCTGGGGTGCTCGTGCTGGGGCAGCAGTCCACCCCTGAAGGACAGCCCGGAAGATCCTGGGGCAGCAGGTGGGCTGCCACTACCTCGCGTGCCAATGCCAGCAGAGCCTGTCAGGCGGTGCCAGCCCCCGGCCAGAAGACCCTTGCGGCAGGGTCTGTGACCCACAGCCCGCCCTGCTCCAGCAGCCACCACCTTAAGCTGGTTGGGGAGCTGTGGCCTGGACTCTCCTCCGGGGCAGCCACCCGGCAGGCCCAGATGCTCAGCCCGCAGCAAGAGCTCCGGAGATTTCCATTTCTCTCAGAGAGCTGGAAACTTTCCTGCCCTGAGAAAACACACAGCCACGCTCTGTCCAGGTGCCAATGCTTTCCCTTTTCAAATCTAAGTAAAAGCCTCCCGTGTCTCTGCCCGAAGAGGGTCCCTGCTTCCCTGCACAGCGGGCACAGGGCTGGGTCAGACCGGGGAGCCAACGCAGCTCCAGAGCGGGCACCTGGGTCTAGAGAAGAGACAGGCGCTCACTCAGCTCCCAGCGCAAAGACGACCCGGAGCTGGCACAGGGCACCACTAGGCCCTCCCTTGGTGCATGCCTCCCCTCTAATTTCAACTTTGATGAAGCTGTTTTACGAGCAGTACACAGCGGACGCGACAGCAGCACGTGGACGTGTGCAGCCACAGCACCAGGTGCCTGGTGAGCCGCCACGTCGGGGCGGCTGTCCTCAGGGCAACGTGCACAAGGCTCCTTCCTACCAAGCGACCGGCTGTGTTGGTGTCTGCAGGGGCTGAAGGGAAGGGACGGTGGCCTGCCACTCCCCAGGCCTGCCCACTCTGGTGCAGAATGAGGACTATGCCAAGTGTGCCAGGACCGCGGAGTGGACTGAAGCAGCTGAGCTACTAGCACAGCATCTCCCCGCGCTCAAGCGCAGGGTGTGGTCTGCGCAGCTCCAGCAGCCCACAGCGCGCAAGCGCTCACGCCTTCTAAGACACCACAGCGCAGGCCACAGATGACGCCTAGCAGGCGCCCATCTCCGCCCTTTTCCCACTGACAGTGATGTTTCATGGCGACTAGATGCCGC
This sequence comes from Tympanoctomys barrerae, assembly GCA_002564285.1. Classification (NCBI taxonomy): domain Eukaryota; kingdom Metazoa; phylum Chordata; class Mammalia; order Rodentia; family Octodontidae; genus Tympanoctomys; species Tympanoctomys barrerae. Next base: position 5,264 of record NDGN010342697.1, read on the forward strand.
TGCAGCCCAGTGTGGCCGCCCAGGCCTATCCTACGACCCCAGCACTGTGGAAGCGGGCGCAACGGCAAGCTCACACCCAGGCCTAGTGAGATCTTGTCTCGCAATGTAAGATAAAAATAAAGCGGACAGAGGGTGCAGCTCTGTGGGAAGGCCCCAGATGCAGTCCCTGGTACTACAAGAAGCCCCACAGGGCCATCCAAGCACGAGCAGAGGGTGGCAGGACTGCGTCTCAGGGCAAAAGCCGTCCTGGGGCCCAGGTCTCTACCCTACTGCATGTGCCCCCAATAGTACATCCTCTAGCGACCTAGACCAAGGGCTTCACAGGAAAAGGCTCCTCTTAAACACAAGTTTAGAATTTTTCTTAAACAGAAAGTCTAAAATATGCCGGATTCCACTGAGCCAAGGAGCACTACGACCACGCCCAGGGCTCCCAGGGACATGGCCACACAGAACCCAGCCTGAAGGCTTGGACTCACACTGACCATGGGAACTTGGAAACAATTTTCTAGTCCATCAAAAAGAAAGAAAGAAAGAAAAACCTCCCCAAGGAAGAGTTTCATAGCTGTTTTTAACACCTTCCACATGCGTGTCAGAACACCAGCTGACACTGGGGAGATGGAAATTCACTGGACAGAGGGGCCGCAGCCTCCCTCCCTCCCGGCTGCCCGTGGCGGACGGACGGGCTCCGAGCAGACAGCCGCAGCGCCTGCCGGCCGGCCACAGCTGCCCACTGCCCCCAGCACGCAGGGCAGCCCCACCCAGCAACTTCACTCTAGTGAAGGAACAGAAAGGCCCTCTGCTCAGCTCACGTGAGGCATAAAAAGCAGTCTGACCCACTATCAGAAAGGTTCGTTTTGGGTCCATAACGTCAAATGCCTTTCTGCACTGGCACGAGGACCTGGGGTCGGCTCAACCGCAGCATGGTGCCACCCGCGGCAGGGCCGCACAGTCCACTGGGCAGTCCCACTCACTGCCCACTCACTGGGCCCAGACCACCCTCTGCTCCCTGCCCCTCTGCACACTGCCCCCCCCCAGCAGCCCTCTGCAGGCAGGAGCTGAGGGATCCGAGCAGCAGGACACGCCACCCGCTCGCTCATCTCCCAAGGTCCCCCGCCGCCGTGCCTGCCACTAGCCTTGCTCAGCGTGACACAGAACGAACCTCTCCCAGGCTACAGCGAGGGACCTGGCCTGCTTGATGTGGGCTTCTGAGAGCCCTTAGAGCAGAAGGGCAGTGAGTCCAGCCCCTGCACCAAGTCATCTGAGGGGACCCCCAGGCCCACGTCTCCAGCCACTAGGGTTCAAAGAGGAGGGCACCCTGCACCTGTGTGATTCTAGGGCCTCCACAGCCTCGTACCCAGAGGCCTCACCCCAGCTGCTGTCAGGGCCTGGCCTCCATCTGAGTGGCAGCAGTGACAGCAGGAGAAACACCCAGGACCCAGAGCAGCTGGCCTCTCACCTCAGCAGGGGCTGGGGCCCCAAGACAGCAGGCTCAAGTGGACAGGAGACAGCCCCAGACCTGGCTGGGCACAGACCACAAGCTGCAGAGGCTTTGTCTCTGGGAGCGGTGCAGGCCCGGCAGGCCAGCAGGGCATGGTGCGGAGTTGCCCCAGCGAAGGGAAGGGGGCCAGCTCCCCCCGCGCAGCCCGCTTCACTTCCTCAGCCTCCTCCTCCATCTCTGGCTGATGTCCACGTGTTTTCTCTCCATAGAAACAGACGCAACGCTGAGTGGACTACTCCCTGACCTGTGGGCAGCTCCAAGCGGGCAAAGCAACTGTCTAAATTCCAGGGGGCGGGCAACAAGGCCGCACCCAGTCACCAGCCCCCCAGGCCTCCAGCTGGAACCCTGCTTACAACACTCAAAGGTGTGTGTTCTAAGGAGGTCTCTGGCCCGGCCGAGGACGCAGCCACCAAGCGTCAAGAGGCGGCAGAGGTACACAGCAGAGGGCACAGCCCCCAGGCAGAGGGCACAGCCCCAGATGCTCCAGAAAAGCCCACAGTGTCCCGAGAGCCAAGGCCTCCCTGGAGGCTTCAAGACACTGCCTGGCTGAGGCAGCTGAGGGCAGGGGCCTGGGTAATCCCCGGGCTGGGGACAACAGCAGGACCCACACATCTGTGTGGGTGGGACGAGGGAGTCCAAAGACAATGCCCATAGCAAGGCCCTGCTTCTGCGGGCACCCAGGTTCTCCGAATCCTAATTACCACCAGCACCCTCACCCCATGGTGCTGGGCACTCAGGGCGCTGTCAGGGTTCCAACCTGACCCGTGGGCGGAGGAGCCTGATGCTCCAGAGCCCTACCACCAAGAGGGGACACCAAGCCGTGGCCCTAGGGCGCACAGATGTGGCACGGGTTCAGGTGTGAGCTGGACTCGCCAGCGTCACTGGGCGCACACCAAGGGGCAGAGCTCCGAATGGGGCTGCCTGTCTAGTGCTGCCGCTGCTACAGCCTCGCACGCTGTCCTGTCCCACCTCCACGCTGGCTTTGGCTTTCAGGGCTGCTCACTAACACCCCAACCCACAGCCTAGCCTTGGGTCTGCCTAGAGGGGCACCCACCTGTGCCTGCCCGTGGGCCCTGGGGCCAGGTGCCCGCCTTCCGCGGGCATGAGTAGGCAGCACCCCAGCACTGATGCTGTGAAGGGATGCCTCAGGACACTCCCCGCTGAAAGGGGCTGCCATCAGGGCGTGCTGGGGGGAGGTGGGGGGCTGGACTCCATCTGCCTGACACACCCTGCTGGAGAACACCCACATGCCACTTGCTCCAGAGCCCACATACACACAAAGACCACCAAGCCACAGGTCCCCAATCCCCCTCACAGGACATCCACAGCGGTCCAAAACTGGGGAGAAAGAACCCTTTGTCTGTGGGCAGAGCTGCACCCTGGGCCTGGAGTGGGGGAACACCAGAGCGGGCCACCCCACCTCCCACTGCTCCCACCCCTCCCCTCCCTCCCCCTCCCCCACAGCTGGAGCAGCCTCAGAGGAAGGGAGGCATTTCCTGTGTCCCCTCCCCCTAATTCCCCTGCATTCTTGGCAAGCACAGACAGAAAAGCAAGAAGTGAGGAGGGAGCGGGTGGGAGCTGGAGGGAAGCCAGCATACCCCCAGGCAGCCCCTCAGCAGGGCCTTGGAGAGCTGGGCCGGGAAGAAATGGGGGGCAAGGTAGCTGGGCAAGGGCCACAAAGGACACGGTATGGCTGTGAGATGGTCTCTGCTGGGAACAGGCCGTGGAGGTCCCCTCTGTCAACATCTACTGCGCTGCCAAGCCCCCAGGGGGGCACAGGAGCCGGAAGTGAAGGCAGGGTCTCTGCAGGGCCGGGTGGGCGAGTGGGCGCTCCCTCCAAGGCACTCCAGAGCTGGAGGATCTCCAGCGCATGCCCTGGGGGTGAGCAGAACTGGGCACACCAGGCAGGCTGCTGCAGGGCTGGAGGCCCAGCCTGGTCAAGGCCTTGGGGGACACAGCGCCGTCTAGCAGGTGGGAGCACGCAGGGCCGCTGTCCTGAGCGCGTGGTCTGCATGGGGAAGAGGCAGCACACGCGAGGACTTCGTGTTGGCAGCTAGCTGCTCCAGAACTTGAGAACAAAGGCAGGAGCACCAGGCCACACGAGCCCACACCACCAACCAGAGGCCTCTGCGCCGCCTGGGGGGCATCCTTGGGGCCCTGCACACCAAGCCCTCTCCTTTATAAAACTGCCAGGGTTGCCTGGAGTCCCCCCAGACACGTGCCTCGGGCTGATGACAAAGCTTCCCCATGCCTCTGGACTCAGGCCAGCAGGAGTCACCCTGCATGGACCTGACCTGGTAGGGCTGTGACCTGCTGCGGAGCTCAGCAAGGCTGAGGTCAGCTGCCCACCCCCAAGCCCGGCCCCGACTGGAGAGGCACAGGGGCACAATCTGAGACAGAGCCCACCCCTCGGCCCGCGGGGCACCAAGGTCATGCGGCAGACAAGTGGGCAGGGGCCGTCCTGCTCAAGGTGAGCCAAGGGTGCTGCTCTTGCCTGCCAGGCTGCAGGCCCACCCCATAACCTCAAAGAGCAGGGTGCTGAAGAGGACAGCTGCTGCCCGCGCAGGGGCCACCAGCCCACTGGCCCAGGAGAGTCAAAGCCAGAGCACCTGGGAAGCGCCGTGGATGGCCACCTACAGCTTTCTGGTGCAACGGGCTCCTGGCCAGGCTGGCCACTGTGCGGGCTTCTTAGGAAACTTTCTACTTCATATTTTAAAAACTGCCTTGATTTTGCAGTGCTGGAGTCCCAGCCCAGCGTACGAGCGTTCCTGGGGGAGGAGTGGAGAGGGTATAGGTGGCACGAGGGATGACAGCCAGGGCGGCTCTACACTGAGCTACGCGCCTAGGCCTCTTTGGTTTTAACTCAGGGTCTCTCTGCACTGCCCAGGAGGCACAGAACTTGCAATACTCCTGCAGTAGCTTGTTCAGTGGCTCGGCTTAGGGCCCGACCACTGCAACTGACCTGCAGCTCCAAGTCCTAGGATGGGCAGCAAGCGGTTGTGGATGGCAGGAGCCCAAGGCGGGCTTCAATCAGGTTTCTACCTCTGCAGGCAGGACTCAAGTCAGAGTGCTCAGGGCTGCTGTTAAGACCCAGTGGGTCCAGCCACAGGAGGCCACTGCCTCCCTCCGGAAGCACAAGCCATGGGCCCAGCAGCTGGAGCAGGGACCTGTGCTGTCGGTGGCCTTCGCCGAAGCCTCCCACCGTGTGCCCCACCCATGGCTGTGCACAGGCCAAATTCCCCACCTCGCTACTCGAAGGGACCAGCACCTTCCCAGGAGGACAAGGACAACTGCGAACAGTATACCTGGAAGCCAGAGGAAGCCACAGTGCCCACCAGCGCAAGCTCAGGAGATCGAAGGGTCCGCTCCCAAGGCCCCGGCACTGTCGAGAGCCCCGACTTCCCTAGTACCTGGCCCTTGTAGGGGAGGCTATAGGCTAAAGGCTCTGTGCATAAAAGATGGCAGGGGCCACTAGGACTAGGGACCAGAGAACAGGCCCCACACGCCCTCCTCGTCTCAGTGCCATGTCAGAGGCAGACTTCTCGTCTCGTGAGCCTGGGACTACAAGGAGCCTGAGAGACTGAAGCCCGGTAGTAAAGCTGTTGCCAAGCACGAGGAAGACCAGGGTCCACCACAGCCCCAAATTAAAAACATAAAGCACCTACCCAGATAGTCACGCTCAAGTGTTCTGGCAAGGGAGACCCCAGTACCACCTCCCAGGGTAGACGGCACAGTCCCAAGGAAGGGCGCATCCATGTAGCCTACAAGCACCCCACCGGCCTCTGGGTTCCTCAGCTTGACCTGTCCTGAGCACTGGCCGCAGGTCCCGGGCCTACCTGCAGGGACAAACTGCTGCACTGAGAAAGGACCTGAATGAGGAAGCTCGGGGAGCATGGGGGGTGGGGGGAGGGCACTCAGCAGGGGTAAAGCAGGGGTCTGTGGCCTTGCTCAGTGACCTGAACGGAACAGCCAGCCTATGAGCACAGCAGTACAGAGCCCCAGTCCGCCACTTCTCAGCACACACCAGCTCCCAAGGGGCCTGACATCACCACAGCCCGGCGAACGCCTCCTGTTCGTAGAGAACCAAAGGAAGGGTGGGGCTTAGTAGCACAGAGAACCCCTCCGTTCTTAGCAGCCCAAAGCCTCCAGGAGCCACGAGAGCTGCTCTCTCAAGAGCAGCCCCAATTTCCCTCCTGGTGCTGGGGCTATGAAACTCCTATAGGGGCCGGAAGGTGGCTCAGTGGAATAAGCGCCTCCCTGGCAAGCGCAAGGGCCTGGGTTCCACAAAACAAAAACAAACAGACTCCTATGCACACTGGTGGGGAAAGGGCATGGCTGAGAGACGCGGTGCCCTGGGAGCCCGAGTGGGAGGGGGCCCCCCAGAGACCCTCCCATTGGGCCAAGCCAGACCTAGGGGACAGTTAGAGAGCTGGTAGAGTACTAGCAGAAAAACCAGAATGCAGGGGCCCCACTCCCGACAAGGGCAGAGCCATAACCACCAGCCAGGGGCAGGAAGTTCGGGAGCTCGGACTGCAGGCACTTCAGGAAAGCCCTGCAGCACCAGGACAGGTGCAGGGAGCCCATCTTGCTCGGCCACCACGCCAAGGACTCAGGGAACTCGAGTTCCTTTCAGGACAAAGCGGACCCCCAGATACATCGACATCTCCCAGGCCAGGCAGCACTTTTCTGAGGGCCTCTGTATAGGTGCAGCCCTCCCAGGGATTAGAGAAGCCAATGGTGCCATGAGCCTGCTCTAGGCCATGACAGAGAGTAAAGGACACCAGAGCCCACGCGATGACAGTGCCTGTGCTGCCCCTGAGCACTGTCTTCCCAGTGAGGGGTATGGTCACATGCCAGCCACAGGAAGTGACTACAGCTATCCTAGCCACATGCCACCACACCTGTATTGTGGACGCTTTCCCTGGGGCCCAGTGATACAATCGCCCCGTAGAGACCTCAGGTCCCACAAGCCAGCGTCCCTGAGGTACTGGCAATGTCCGCTGCATCCTGAAGGCCCAAGCAGGAGTCTCGAGTCTAGAAGGCATCTTGGGAAGGCACGTGGCCGGCCCCCTTACGGGACAGGAATGAATACACCCCAGGAGGCCTCCAGGGAGGCTGTCCACACATCATGACACACATGCCACGACGAGGACAGGGAATCTCGAACTGCTTCTAGCTTGCCCTGAAGCTCACCAAGAGGTGGTGGAGTCGGGGCTGGGCGCAGCCCCTCGGGGTGCTCAGTGCAAGCACCCAGCAGGATGCGGCCAAGGGCGGCATGAAGCCCCAAGGGATGGGGCCACACGCCACCTCGGCACAGCCGGGCACAGCCAGCTCCCTGCCAAGGGCCACAGCGGGCCAACCTCACCCCGCCCTCCCAATAACTGAGCTGGCCAGGCAGAAGACAAAGATGGGACACCAGAATAGAAGGCCACATTAAGGCCACCACAGGCAGACTTTATGCTGCCCTACGGCCCAGTCCTGCACCTTGTGAGTGTGCCCATGGTGACGCGCACTTGTCATCCTAGCGCTTTGGAACACTGAGGCAGGACCGGTTCAAGGCCAGCTCTGGCAAGTTGGCAACTTAATGAGATCCTATCTCAAAATAAAAACTGAGCTTGGGATGTAGCCCAGGGCAAAGGCCCTGGGAGGGGAAAATCAATCACAAAATAAAACCTAGTGTCTTTATTCACGAACATTCCGAGAGATCTTTCTGATCCACTGACCTGGATGTATTCTCTTAAGGTCTCCTTGCCTACCTGGACGTGCCCCGCTTGGCAGGCTGTGCTTGGCCACAGGTGCTCACTGTGCACTTGGCACAGCTGGGGCTACGGTGCAGGCGCTGGGGCTCGGCTCCCACGCCGGCCCTCCCAAGGCTAGAGAGACGGGAGCCAGGACTGTCTGCACAGCACCTCAGCCCATGTGACTCGAGGCCCACATGCTTCTCCAGAGCCCCACCCCCCGCCGCCGCCGCCGCCCGGGGCCCTGACCACCTACCCACCTACCCACCTACCCACCGCCCTGAGCCCACTCTGGTGCAGCTGGGAGAGGACCCTGGGGCAAGGGCTCCTTGGGAGGCCTTCTACTCCCGGGGCTTGCACGTTCTCACTGCCCGCCTGACACAGTCACCTACTGAGGGCCCAGCGCTCTCTCTACCCAGATCCCAGGGTTGAGAAGGGCCATCTGTCACCATGTCCACCAGCTCACCCACCCCAAAGAGGGCAAAGCCTGGACACCATTACTGCTGCAGGGGAAACAACAAGGAAAGGGACTGTGTCAAGCCCCTGCCTTCCAGGCCCCACACCGTGGCTGAGGCAGGGCAAGCCACCTTCCGGCCCTCATGGGACACAGGGTCTCAGAAGCAAGGCTCACCTGCACACCAACACCCATGTCCTGGCAGAGATGGGAGGACTGGGCAGGCTGGGACCACTCCCTAGCCAAGAGCTGTGGCACACGGAGGCCACACACCTCAGGTGTGTGTCCCTGAGGCTGGCTGAAATCCTTTACCGGTCACCAGGATAATGGGCCAAATGGCTTCAGGGGTCATGAAGAACAGGCTTTGTGACATCTGCGCTTAGATGTGGCGCGACCTAACAAATGTCTTTACAGAGGAGCAACGGCCTGTGTTTTCAGGTGTCTCTCGGACCAGCTGATTATTTTTACTCCTGTCAGGAAGTTCCCCTGATTGAAGGCCTGGCTCCTGCCCCCTGGGAAGAAGCACACTGCCCACATCCAGCAGGCACAAGGGGCTGGGGCCCAAAGACGAAGGAAGACACAGTATCTGCCTCAGGCCTGGAGAACGAGCGAGCGACAGACACAGCCCTGGCAGCATGAAGCTCTGTCCGGGTGGAACGTGGCTCCTGGGGTGGCCCACGCCCACGAGGCCCAGGTGCCTTCAGCCCAGGGGTTTTGAGACCATCGATTACAATGCAGAACTATGAGCCAGCTCACCCTTCATTACACAGAGCAAGTCACGAAGGCCTCCCTGAGCCTCAAGCAGCAGAAGGGGACCCAGGAGGGCCAGTTCCTGGGTCAGAGGTGGCACAGCTGCAAGCAGCACATACATGTTTGTTCTGGACTCATCCTTTCTCACAGCTAAGTTTTAACACTGTATTTTAAGTCACTACAACATTTAACCTTGGTAGCTGGAGCTGCAGACCTTCCCGAGGTTTTCCAATCCCCTAAGGCTGGGCCCTGCCAGCTCCAGTCCCGCCAGTCTGCGCGGAGGGCAAGGGGTCGTGAGAACACAAGAGACGGCAATAAAAATCAGGGCAGTGACCTTTTGAACCGGCCTCCTCACAGGGTGCAGGCCTAGAGAAGGCAGTGGCTTGGGGCGGGTGGGCACCCCAGCCTGTGGCCCACTCCTCTGGGCCTGGCTGCCCTGCACCTGCCCAGGAGCTCAGAGGCCCTCCCCAGAGAAAGGAAACTGCAAAGAGACACTGCCCGCTGCTCTGGGGACCAGGTGCATCTTAAAAACCAGTCTCTGGAAACATCATCAGCCGGTCTCCCCAGTGTGCCGGCCCCTACAGCCACTGGCAGGAATGTCAGCAACGGGACCTGAAGTAGGGGGACAGGTAGTGCCCCTGGGGGTGACTCCTGGAGCTGCCAGGGACAAGCACACAGATCCTGCCCTGGGGTGGGCCTGTAGGAACTGGGAGGGGCCCCAGACACTGAGAGGCTCAAAGGGACAAAGGTTTTCACGCAGTGAGAGCAGCTAGGCAGGAAGGCCAGCAGGGGTCGGCGGGCAGGCCCCTTAGGAAGCCGCAGGCCAGTTGGCCTCCTGCGCACCAGGGTGTGGTGTGCCACTACTCCAAGCTCAGAATCCCGAAACTGAAAAATGAGCAAGGAACTTGGGTCCCAAAGGGAACAGATGACAGCCTCATGCACTGCGCCAGGCGGGTCCAAGGAAATGTGCCCATACACTTCTGGGAGGCCAAGTGGCAGAGGGTGCCTGGCCCAGGGCAGGGGTCCTGTTCTACACTCGTGGGAAGGCCCAGGGTGCCGAGGTGGGCCCCAGAGCGCTCATCACCGGGCCCTCGAGGCACGTGCTAGGCACCAGGCCCAGCCCCCTCTCAGCAGCCTCACCAGGCCGGGTCCTCCCTGTCCTGGAGGCCAAAGTCTGTGTGCTCTCAGCAGGTAGGAGGGCAGGTATGCACCTGTCCCACGCAGGCTCGGCCTCAGGGTCCAGGGCTGCCCACATTCCCGTGCAGGCCGCCCACCTCCAGCCCTCTGCAGAGAGACACCCTGAACTTTTCACCTTGGGCACAGACAGGGCCAGAGAGACCACAGAGGTGTCTGGCTGTGAGGTGTGAAGCAGAGGGCCCTCCTGACAGTCTGTAGTTTGTTCCCCACCACCCCTTCCAAAAATGTGGATGGCCCCTTTTACAATCACCAGATGGGCCTGGGGGCTGCAGGCCTCCTCCGCCCATGTGGCCGCCTGACCTCCCATAAACAGGACAAAGCCCAGGACCACAGCCACACACACCCCCAGGCCCTCTGGGGACCAGCAAGGGATGTTCCAGGTCACCAGGGCTGAGTCCAAGATGGGGGGGGCTACCGTCTCCCAGCCTCCAGGAAGGACTGCAGAGAGGAGGCCCGAGAGTCCCCATCAACAGCTGAACCCAGCCCCTCACAGCCAGTCAGCTGCTGCCCAGCACGGTTGACCTTCCTGTATGTCTGTGGGGGGCACCAGGGACATAGGGAAGGAAGTCTGCAGGGGAGCACCAGCACCCCAGATCCACTCTGCTCCGTGCAAAGCCTGGGCAGCTGCCCACCAGGCCTGGGCCCGGAGCCTGGCTGCTTCAGCTGGCCCCCAGGACCCAAGGCCAGCACAGGACAGACAGACAAGGAAGGAAGGAAGTGCCAAGGACATGCCGAGGGCCACTCCCCAGAGCTGGTTTCTACCAGCAGAGCACGTGCAGGCTTACCAGCAACGCAGCCCCGCACCCCAATAAGTGCCGCTCTCTGGGGCCACAGTCATTGTCACACCCAAGAATAAGAGGCCAATGAGCTGTGGTTGGTAAACAAATTGTGAAATGGCTGCACTATGAGAAACACCACAGGCAGCTTGGGGACGAAAGGACAGAATGTGGACTTCGGGGACCCCAGGTTCCCCACACCACAGGGAGGGCCTGCTGTGGTGTCTGTCCACGCCAGTGCTCATGTCACTGCCCCAAACCCAGAGAGCCATGACCCAGGCCTTCCCCAGCTCACATGCAGGAAGAAGGCTAAGGCCAGTGGCACCCTTCCTGTCCCAGTCCCCTCCAGCCTAGCCTCTCCTGCTGCTCCACAGCTGGGTTCCATGATGCAGCCCTCCGGAGGCAACACAGGCAGGAAGCCTCACCTCCCTGATGGAAAATTCATTAGAACTTCCCCTCACTGCCAGGGAAAAGGTAACCTGGAAAACTGGACAGGAAATTTCATTCTCCATCCAAGACCTAAGCCAAACATGGCCACGGCGGTCCCAGAGTCACGGCAGTAACCAGGGGCCAGGGTGCACCTTCCAGGAGGCCCACGAGGCCTGGGTCCCCGGCACGTGCAGCAAGGCTCCCCCAGCGAGCAATGTCAGTCTCACACACTGTGGAAACTGTGCTGCCTCCCACAAGCCCACGCTCCCACACTGCCGCCACAAGCTCTGTGTGTGCTGCGGCTGAAGTCCTCCACCTCACTCCACACCCGGCTACAGGGTGTCCAGGGACCCACAGGAGGACTCCAAGGGTGGAGACAGCTTGGGGCTGCAGCACGCAGACAACCTGGGCCTCCAGACACCAGGGCATCACACAGCATGCACCCACCCGCAGGACAAGGCCCTGCCCGCGAGTCAGACACGCCCTACAAGCCTTCTGCCTAGTGCTGGCACCAGTGCCCCGGAGCACAGGCCCCGGCTGCTGGGAAGCTCTCCCGCTGTCCCCGAAGGTGGCCTCAGGCTCCACAGCAAAGTAGACCTCCTGACAACGCGTGCAGGACAGGTGGGGTGCTTCTGCACAGGGTGACAACCTACTCGCCAGAAGCGGCATGCACCCTGGAAGCAGAAAGCTTCTTGATGCCTGTGCTAGGCTACAGGGCAACTGTGCTCCCAGGAGGCCCATGGCCAGCTCAGAGCAGGGCTGGAGCATCAAGCACCTAGTTCCCCAGCCACTGGCCAGAGAGGGTAGTATGTCCCTAGCGCCCTTGTTCCCCCAGGACATCTCATGCAAATACACAGTACCCTCAGATCTGGCCAAGTCCCACTGCTGGAGACCACCGTGCCTGCCACCCTGCAGAACCCCTAAGGAAACAGAACGTGTTCTGGTCCACCCTGCCCTTCCTCAGCAGACGCCCCCTTCTTTGCTCTGAAAATGATCGGGCTGCCTGGAAATTTCTGCCAACAAACCAAGAAATTCAACTCTCTCTCTGCTCAAACTGGATGTTGAGTGCACTTGGTAATCCCCTTCCTGGTGGCCAGCTCCTCTAGTCAGCACCGCCTGCTCCTGCAGATGTTACTGAGAGCTGTACGGACCCCATGCTCGTTATAAAACCAGCAACACACTGCTTGTCTGAATAGTCAAAATCACAGCACTTTGTTCATAATCAATCCCAACTGAAACTGAAAAAGCAGTAATGAAGATGTTAACAAAACGAATTTAATGTAGCCAAAATTACTGCAAAAGGAAAACATATCCACTCACAGTGGATGTGCCAGTCAGCACAATTCAGCGATTTTTTTTAACCTGCTACGGCAAAGCGTGACTGGCTCACCTTCCGCAGAGCAGCTCATGTCCCCACAACCTGTCACTTCAAGGTCCCCTGCTCCTGCCTTTGGCGTCTGCAAGCCCAGAGCAAGTGGGCAACTTCCTACTTCTTACAACAAAAGCTGGGGGGTGGAGGGATGTCCAGGCGGGCAAACAGGCAGCCGCGCCTTTCTTCCTCACCTCATGTTTCTAGGTAGCCATGAAGTGTGCCTGACCAGGTGTCACCCTCTCTCCTGCAGCAGCCAAGTCAGACAAGCCGGGGGGTGAAGGGTACAGCGAATACAGGGCTCCAGAACAGAGGCTGACCCAGGCCACAAGCATGGCGCACAGAGAGAACACGGGCAGGGCCCGGAGCACAGGAGCTGAAGTGGAGCCAAGGCGGGGGGAGAGGGGACCTGATGGGCAGAAAGACAGAAGCAAGGCCCCCGCCCTGAGACCCCAGCAAGCTGCATGCTTAAGGGAGCAGGCCTGGAGCTAACACCTCGCTGGGAGTAGCCCAGGTTCCTACTGCAGACAGGAAATCCCAAATTCACAGGACCTTACGAAACCAGAAGCAAAAAAGCTGATTCAATTATGTCCAAGTTATTTACCTGCATCCAAAACAAAGCTCAAGTTCTGTAGGAATTAAAAGGATTCCTATCCAAATAGGTGATTTCAATGTATAGCATCCAAAATGCAGAAGATGAACCTTAACAATCAGAATCATCCATCCACTGAGACAGGCTGGACCTGACAGGTCATGAAACTCCCCAGGGAACATGCATAGAGTCATCCCAGCAGAAGCCCACGTTTAGAGGTTAAGAGGTGCAAAGAGACAAGGTGAGGTCCCACACTCTGGAGATGGAAACCAAGTGCCTAACACAGAAACTGATGAGACGGGGGCAGAGAGGCACTGCAGAGGCAGAGCTATGAGCTTGGCAAGGCAGGGAAGAGAACCTCCAAAATGGAGCAGAGGCAAAGATCTACAGACAGTCCTATGTGCCAGGGCACAGCTGCACTCCCAGCTCAAAAGGCTGAGCTAAGAGAACTGTAAGTTTGAACCCAGCCTGGGCAACTGCGAAATCCTGTCTCAATATTGTAAAAAGCATCAAAAAAGGGTATGGAATGTAGCTCAGCACTCCCTCGTTCTAATCCCCAGTACAGGGGGTGGGGGGCATCAAAGGCAAAGTTGTGCTGTTGTTTGGGGGGGTTTGAGGGGAGATACCGGGAATCACTCAGGACCTTGTACTTGCTGTGCCACTGAGCTATATCCCGGCTCAAGAGAGAACCAAGCAATGACAAAAGAGCAGCACCCTCTCTAGGACTGAACTTGCAAGAGTCCAACCTTAAATTCCACATCATGCACTGAGCTTCCAAAGACAACGAGAAGACGGCATCCGCGTCCCCCCCCCTCCAGGCGCGCGGCCTGGAGACTCCTGCCAGCAGGCCCTCTACAACCGCAGAGACAGCCCTCAGGCACAAGCAACGCGTGGCAACTCTGATTGCAGGGTGAGTAAGTGAGTGTATTCACTGAGGTCCCTTTGCAAGACAGGTGGTTGATATGCTATACGTCCATAACATACATAGATGTTAAGAAGTGAGGAGAGGAGGAATGAACAGCCTCTGCCAAGGTCCTGCACCCCAGGAGGCAGGCCCCCGAAGCTGAAGGGGACAGGGGTAAAGGCACAGGTGTGTCAATGTGAGCCTGGAGGACATTCAGGCAACTGAAGAGGTGCCCAGACAGGCCAGCAAGCAGCTGCAAAGGAACCAAAGAATCACTTGCTTAGACTGAAAGAGGGGCAATCATCTACCAAGGAAGGAAGAACAGGTGGGGCAAGTGGACGCAGCGACTGAGAGAACACTCAAAGTAGGCAGCACAACCCCAACTCAAAGCAGTGTCAGTTTTAGTTTTTAAAATCCCACGTGACCTACAAAGGACTCACCTTAACTACAAAGACAGGAGTGTGGAGTACGTGGCGGAAGGCAAGAGGCCACGCCAGCGTCGGGCTGAAGGAAGCAGCCACCAACACCACGCAGAGGAGATCTCACACGAAGGACATAAACCAGGGACAGCGAAGGATATTTCATGGACAAAAGGGTCAAGAAGTAAAAAAACAAAAAAACAAGCCCTCATAAACATTGACACACCAAATAACAAGGCCACAAAACTCCGAAGCAAAGTTGGCAAGCAGCAAGGAGTCCACGCGCACGACTCACAATCCCGACACACTTCTGTTGCAAAGCTGAGAGCAGAAAACGGAAAACCGGCAAAGATACGGATTTCAAAACATTTTCAACTAGTACCTGCACTTACAGAACAGCCTGCCCAGCCACGGGGACACACACACACACAGCTGAGACAGCTACAGCAGGCCACGGCAGGAGCCTGCGCACACTCCGAAGGACCCGCTTCATGAGGACTCTCAGCAGCGTCTCTGGGAAACTCACACAAAACAAGCAGCCACAGCAGCAAGGCAGCGAGGGTGTGCCGGGAGACGGGACTCCACGGGCGCCACCGAGGCCCAGAGACAAGGC